>CM049802.1:10731629-10949129 GCA_027422405.1 Ptychobarbus kaznakovi
ATAAGCTCTGTTTAGTTTTCCCTCCATTTGATGTTGGTAGCTTGAACCTCTGCTGCTTAAAGACTGCACGTTTGACTTTGTACTAACATTGAAGAAACACAGCTGTTACGGAAAGAAACTAATGTTGAATTTGAATGTAGACCGAATTCCTGATTACTGACCTTTACTGGTTACAAGAGTTTTAAAATGGCCTCTTTTAAACTTTTGGCTAAATAATTCAGAGAGAAACAATCTGCTTAAGTCTTTCTTAAGCAGCGGTGCCTATGCATTACTGAAGTTTTCTTTAGTGCAGATTACCATTGATTATCCATAGCGGAACCCTGTGCTTTATCACACAGTTTCAAAGAACCAACATATGGTCATGCTCATTAACATCCCTTCATTTAAAATCATGCGGTTTGTTTTTCTCCTTATGGTCACAACACTTCATATCTTCAAAGTGTTTAAAAAACTAATTTAAATCGAATGCTTCAAAGAAATAAAACCAGATCCGCCCTGGGAGTTTGCCTGTGTTTCTTGACTCATGTGACTCGTGTTTTTAGAAGTTTGCCTCGTTTGTGTCTCGACTCCTCATAAAACTTGACTTTGCAATAATTGACACATTCTTGAGAGAGATAATCCCAGCATTAAGAAATGATAACAATATCCATGTATACACACGGAAGGGATAGATGAAATTACTGCCCTTTTCCAATGAATAAGAAATGTTTTGAGATAAATTTATTTATATGCTTTTATTTGAAGGCCGCTTAATAGTCCCTGCTACATGGTAAATGCTCAAATGCTTGTTGATATATTGCATGCCAAAGTTTCTGATAGTTTTGTATTTCCCTGGCGCTTCAGGAAGAAAACACTGTTCCCAAACTTCCCCCGTGTGGGCTGTCTGTGCTTCAACCTTTTGGATTTGATTGGATAACTTGACACAATTGATCTTCACAGAGTGGTCCCACAAACCCCATCACATTTAGCACTGCGAGAAAAGCGTAGGGTTCGCATCTGACATGCTGACCTCACGTCAGAGTGTAGTGGCTGTCCGAGATTACTCACCATCAACTCGTACGGACAATTTGTACTCTAATTTTTTGCCTTGTCATAAATACAAAGCAGTAAAATATGGGCTAACCTTCCCCTAGCCACCCCTCACGATTGACCAATAGAGTAAAGCATTGTTGTAGTCATAAAGAGACTGTCATGTCCTGAAATTAATGCCATACATCAAGCAGTGGCCAAAGACCTCCATTATACCTCATGAGAAATCCCCTTCCTACATGTTCAAACTTTGATTTGGTTTTAAATAAAATTTAGTGGATGTTTTTTCCTCTCTCTTACATCCGTCCTCTGGCAAACCCTCAAGCATTCCTATTCGGAATGTTCATAGTTCAATTGTGAATGTCCGTGCAAAGTATCTGGGAAGATGTATTGCCCATTCCAGCAGCCTGCCATGCGCTGAGTTGATTTTATGCAGATGGAAGGTGTTATCTAGGTATAGTGACCCCTAGACTTGGTTTTTGCACTAGTGGTGGGAACGTCCTGGATGGCCGACTCTACCACTGAAGGGTCCAGGTGCTGGAGCTTATCTAGACTGAACAGAGAGTTTTGGTGGCATTCTGTTCCGGTCAACTTCCTGTAAGTGCAGCAAGGTTCAGGACATCTGATGAAATCAGTCCATCATTAAATTTTTGCAGTACAATTCAGTGCCAATTTCAAAGCTAAAATGTAGTAATTTGCTATAAGTCTGTTAATTTATCTTGCACTTTAACATGGAGAGGAATTGACAGTAAATGTATCTTTACTAGCTCAACCAGCAAGACATTTTCAGGCCACCGGCTGCACTAGAAAGATTATGCTGTCTGATTAGCATCTAATTAGACTTTTTTTCGGTGAACTTGAAAGTTTCTTGAAGCATCTTGGAGATGCCACAGTTCTTCTGGATTTAGTCAGTTTCAGTTTGTTCTGTTTCTTCATGTCATTCCAGACAGACTGGATGGATGATGATGGGATCTCTGTGTGGAGCACTGGCTGTTGTCAGACTCCTTGTGCAAACAAAAATCTCACTGGTGTATAACAATTAATGGCAAAATTAATGTTTGGAACTGTAAACTGTTATTTCCTACTGACACACTACAGCAAAATATAGAAATAGCTTACTTAAAACCATTTTTTAGCTGGTGAAAAAACTAGTTCTAATAATTTTGGCCACCAATGTATACTGTATATAAAGCTTAAGCAATTTTTTATCAACAGGAAATAAAAGGTTTCTTGTTTAAACTGCTAAACATCACATTTTCTTCTTTCCACTGCTGCAATCACTATTATTTACATAATTTCTCTGTAGAAATCGACAAGGAGAGCTGTGGGGACCCAGGCACCCCTCTGTATGGGATGAGAGAAGGAGATGGATTCTCTAATGGCGACGTGTTACGCTTTGAGTGCCAATTTGGGTTTGAGCTTATTGGAGAGAAGACAATTTTGGTTTGGCTTATTGGAGAAGACAATTTCCTGTCAGAACAACAACCAGTGGTCTGCCAACGTTCCCATCTGCATTTGTGAGTACTGTCAATGCCACTGTACGTTGCAAACTGATTAATTGCTTTGGAAATGTTTTTCCTGTCCTAGTTTGGTGCTATAATGACAGTTTTATAATGTAATATTTGACAATTTTAATCAGGAAAATTATGATCATTTTAATGAAGTGTTTGTTTTTATTCTGTCCACAAATTTTTTGTTTTATTTCAAGCAGTACCATCTTGAAATTGAAATTAATGTTAAGATAGTTTTTCCTCTCTAGGGTGCTATAAAAAATAATGCAGCAAATAAAGTGGGTGGGTGGGACTATATGTTAGTTGACCAATGGCAAGTATGGAAAATGTTTAGGAAACAAGTTTGAAAACGGTCATTAGTTGGGATGCTAGTGGCATAGAAATCACACACTATATGTTCCATAAGAATTTCCTTATAACTGGATTTTATTAAATTTCCTGTCTTTGCCTTTTCTTCCAAATGAATGCAGAGATCTCTGAGGCAGCTGAAATAATTGGCTTATATATACAGCCAACCTGGAGACTACTTCAGCTGCAGTGACATCTGCTATATTTTGATACTTCTGTCAGGACCACTATCGTCAAAATGATAGATAATTAGCAAAAACTCCCAGCCCATCCATGACTCTCACTCGTCATGATGATAATGCAAAAAATGGAAGAGCAGGAAGAGCAGCAATATTAGCCCCCCCCCCCCCCTCCAACACAAATGATAGGCCAGAACCGCCCAAACTACAACTAATGGCATTCTGAAAGAAGAATATCCTTCTGAAATAGCAGAGACTGGGGCAGCAGCCCCTTGCAGGCGAAGGCAGTGAAGAGGTGCTCTTCTTTGTAAGCAGCTAAGAAGAGCAGCAAGCCCCTTTAATGCAATACCTGAAAAAGGTGCAGAAAACCCACTAAAATTGGCAGCCTAATTTGCAGCAAACACAGCGTACTGTGCTTAATGCGGTGCTTTATGCTTAATTTAACCTGTGGGCTCTTTGCTTAAAAAAAATACATTGCTGAAATTTCCACACGTCTAATTGGAAGATTGAACAAATCAGCTCTATTTATAGCCTGAAGTCCATCTATGTCATGAAAGCAGTTTATCAGAAAGTGCAGAACCTAATCAACAGCAGAGTGACAGTCTCCATATGGCATATTAAATGCATACACATGGCTAAGTGCTGTATTATTACACTGATGTATGATGTGGCATGTTTTTATATGTTGCCGGCTGTCAGGGTGTTTTTTTTTCTCAGTCATTATGAACATTACATTAATCTTTAGTTAAAAATTAGTAACAAAATTCTGTTTTATTCTTTCAGTTCCCTGTCTTTCAAACTTCACTGCACCCATGGGCACAGTCAGTCTCTCTCCGGATTACCCAGAGGGCTATGGGAACAATCTTAACTGCGTGTGGCTGATCCTATCAGAGCCCGGCAGCCGTATCCACTTGGCCTTTAATGACTTTGACCTAGAGGCTCCATATGACATCCTGACCGTGAAGGATGGAGAGATGCTTGACTCATCTGTGCTTGGCCGTTTCACTGGGGCGGAGGTGCCATCCTCCCACCTCACCAGCAACAACAACACCTGTTCTCCGGCTGGAGTTCCAGGCTGACCACTCCATGTCGGGCAGAGGTTTCAACATTACCTACACAAGTGCGTGTAACACCTTTGGATGGGTTTAAGATATGCATTATGTCCGCATGGGCATTTGTTAAGCATAAATGAAGCATGAATTCTTCATGAGACATAATTGTTTGTTTTAAGCATGTGTTGTGCATTAAAGTGTGCTGATAGCAGGTACTTTTTTTCTAGGTACTGATAATTAAGATTAACTTATCTTTGAATAATATGCTATTACAGCTATAATCTAGCATATTGAGAGCAGTTTTAACCCCTTTTACCTTCTTTGCAGTAATATCAATACAGTAGTTTGTCTTTTGATGAAAATATCCTTCAAACTTTCTCAATTATTTTTTATAAAATATATCTTATATTTAGTCTAAATATTGTAAGCAGTCAGCTGCTTACAATAATTAGTCAAACAATTCAATAAAGTACTTTTTATAGTACTTTTATGGTTAAAAACTTTAAATATATAATTGAAACATATTTAAATATATAATTAAATTATATACATATTGTTTTATTATTAAAGTATAAATATATAAATATATATATATATAAATTAAACAATATATTTAAATATATATTTTTTATCAACAGTATGTTTAAATTAGTGCTGTCAAACAATTAATCCAAAATATATATTTTTGCATAATATATGTGTGTCCTATGTATATTTATTATGTATATATAAAATAAACACACATACAGTATATATTTTGAAAATATTTATAGGTATTTACTAGTGCTGTCAAATGATTAATTACGATTAATCGCATCCAAAATAAAAGTTTTTGTTTACATAATATGTGTGTACTCTACAAACATCTTTGGATGCGATTAATCACGATTAATAATTTGACACCATTAGTATTTACATGTCTATATTTATATTGATGTAATTTATATTATAAATAAATATTTAATATATAAACATAACCTATTTTTCTGAAATATATACATGCATTTTTTGTATTCATATATACATAATAAATATACACCGCACACATACATATACTGAACAAAATTATAAACGCAACACTTTTGTTTTTGTCCCCATTTTTCATGAGCTAAACTCAAAGATCTAAGACTTTTTCTATGTACACAAAAGGCCTATTTATCTCAAATATTGTTCACAAATCTGTCTAAATCTGTGTTAGTGAGCACAAAACCTTTGCTGAGATAATCCATCCACCTCACAGGTGTGGCATATCAAGATGCTGATTAGACAGCATGATAATTGCACAGGTGTGTCTTAGGCTGGCCACAATAAGGCCACTCTAAAATGTGCAGTTTTATCACACAGCACAATGCCACAGATGTTGCAAGTTTTGAGGGAGCGTGCAATTGGCATGCTGACTGCAGGAATGTGCAGGAGCTGTTGCCCGTGAATTGAATGTTCATTTCTCTACCATAAGCCATCTCCAAAGGCATTTCAGAGAATTTGTCAGTACATCCAACCGGCCTCACAACCACAGACCACGTGTAACCACACCAGCCCAGGACCTCCACATCCAGCATCTTCACCTCCAAGATCGTCTGAGACCAGCCACCCGGACAGCTGCTGCAACAATAGGTTTGCATAACCAAATAATTTATGCACAAACTGTCAGAAACCTTCTCAGGGAAGCTAATCTGCATGCTCGTCGTCCTCATCGGGGTCTCGACCTGACTGCATTTCGTCGTCGTAACCGACTTGAGTGGGCAAATGCTCACATTCGATGGCATCTGGCACTTTGGAGAGGTGTTCTCTTCAGATGAATCCCGGTTTTCACTGTACAGGGCAGATGGCTGACAGCATGTATGGCGTCATGTGGGTGAGCGGTTTGCTGATGTCAGCGTTGTGGATCGAGTGGCCCATGATGGTGGTGGGGTTATGGTATGGGCAGGCGTATGTTATGGACAACGAACACAGGTGCATTTTATTGATTACATTTTGAATGCACAGAGATACCGTGACAAGATCCTGAGGCCCATTGTTGTGCCACGACCATCACCTCATGTTGAAGTATGATAATGCACGGCCCCATGTTGTAAGGATCTGTACACAATTCCTGGAAGCTGAACATATCCCAGTTCTTGCATGGCCAGCATACTCACCGGATATGTCACCCATTGAACATGTTTAGGATGCTCTGGATCGGCGTATACGACAGCGTGTTCCAGTTCCTGCCAATATCCAGCAACTTCGCACAGTCATTGAAGAGGAGTGGACCAACATTCCACAGGCCACAATCAACAACCTGATCAACTCTATGCGAAGGAGATGTGTTGCACTGCGTGAGGCAAATGGTGGTCACGCCAGATACTGACTGGTTTTCGGACCTCCCTAGACCCCCCACAATACAGTAAAACTGCACATTTTAGAGTGGCCTTTTATTGTGGCCAGCCTAAGTCACACCTGTGCAATAATCATGCTGTCTAATCAGCATCTTGATATGCCACACATGTGAGGTGAATGGATTATCTCGGCAAAGGAGAAATACTCATTAACACAGATTTAGACAGATTTGTGAACAATATTTGAGAGAAATAAGCCTTTTGTGTACATAGAAAAAGTCTTAGATCTTTGAGTTCAGCTCATGAAAAATGGGGACAAATACAAAAGTGTTGCGTTTATAGTTTTGTTCAGTGTATATTATGTAAACAGAAACTTTTATTTTGGATGCGATTAATCATTTGATAGCACTAGTTTAAATTAAAATTAATCATCATTATAATTCAGATTTTCATCCTGTTTTTGTTATCATTAATAAAACAATAAAAAAAACTTTGTTAGTAAGCATCTTCAATAATTTTGTTGACGAAATTAACACTTAATGAAAGAAAGAAATAATGTTGTGTAAAATATAAATTCATTGAATTTGTGATGTGTAGAAAAAACTAACATGAAAGAGTGTCTGTTTACAGCAACTTCCAGGCATTTCAAATGCAAATACGCCGCTTCGTTTTTCCGCTAGCGCAGCCGATCTCCCCTCCGCCCCTCATTAGCACATACATGACTTTAATCTAGACAATGACTTTGTGATGGTCCTTCTTAAAGGAGACGTGAAATGTCATGATAATCTATCAAAGTCCTTAAAGTAGACATCAGTTTGCATGCATATTAGGTTGCTACAGTAATCGTTAAGGCTTAACGCTAATGTCAAGTTATTTAACAGACTGACACCTAACTGTTGTCTGTTAAGAGCTGTCAGTGCCCAGATGGAACACGTAAAATCTGTATTCATTCTGACAAACATCATGTCCTTCTTGTAGGCCTTTCCTGTCACTAGACATCCAGCAGGCACTCAGGGTGTTGTGGGGGCAGCAGCTTTCTTGGCCTATCGCCTTGGGCCTCTATATATGCTTTGTGGAGTTAAGATAAAAACAGCTGGAAGGTCAATGATGGTAACACAAATAAACAAAGCCTTGAGTGGAAACCTGCAAAGTATCACAAATCCTCATTTTGTGAGTGCAGGGTAAATTGAAGTGCACCACCTGAGATGGATTGTCTTTCAAACTTCTCAACTCTCTAACAACCTCGTTTTTAACTCATCCATTTGTTAAAGTGATATTGTTTTTTGGTAGTGACATTGGGGTGTCATAAATACTTTGACTACCCAGAAAATATATGACGAAAGCCTGTTCAGGACACTCACAATTGTAGATTACCATCTTATGTTATTCATTCTTACAGCATTTGGCCATAATGAGTGTCCGGATCCAGGAGTCCCCCTGAACGCCAGACGTTTCGGTGACAGTTTCCAGTTAGGCAGCTCCATCTCGATCATCTGTGAGGATGGCTTCATTAAGACACAGGGAGCAGAAACCATCACTTGTGAGCTCAACGGTGGAAAGGTGATGTGGAGCGGCCCCATCCATCCAAAGTGTGAAGGTATTTATTATGGCCAGTTACCACTAGAAGTAGACAGGAGTCCCCAATAAGTAGACAATTGTGCCTAGTTTTGTATGTGACTCTAAATGGAATAGACAGTCACCTGTGGGTCACAAAGACGGGGGTTAATAGGGCATGTAAACCGGAGGGCATGTGGTGGTGAGCAGTCTGTCATCTGTCATTAAAATCCTTGTCAACCCCTCGAATTTCGCTCAGCGTGTTTCTAATTATGCAGTAACACTATTAATATGGTCAGAGGAGTTGAGTGACAGACTACTAACAGTGTCGCCCACCAGCAGTTTTAACACCTTACTGTAAGTTTTTTTGGGATTGTAAATATGTAAAGTGAGGTATAATGTATAGTCAACTGGTCTTCATTCTTTTAACCAGTCACCTGTCTCAAGTACAGATACAAAAAACAGTGGCTTTATGTGAGTCAACTAAAAAGCATTTCTGTTAAACCTCTGTTCTTTCTACAGCTCCCTGTGGAGGCCACTTCTCAGCTCCTAGTGGAGTTATTTTATCTCCTGGGTGGCCTGGTTACTACAAAGATTCGCTCAACTGTGAGTGGGTCATAGAGGCTGAACCGGGACGCTCCATCAAGATCACATTTGAGAAGTATGCTTTTTTAATTTGAATAGATATTGTTGCTTTTGAACATCTATATAATTAAATGGTTACAACATAGTAATCTGTATATTATAAAGACACTACCATTAAAAGGTTTAGGGTCAGTAAGTTTATTTAGCAAGGATGCACTAAATAGATTTTTTTTTAAACAAAGCACATTCTGTTCTTGCAAACTTTCCATCAGACAAAAATCCTGGAAAAAGTATCACAAGTTAAAAAAAAATAGTAAACAGTACAACAGCTTTACAATGTTTTAGCATTGATGATAATTAATGGTCTTGAGCACCAAATCAGCATATTAGAATGATTTCTGATCAGTTATGTAACACTGAAGACTTGAGTAATGGCTGCTTTGCCATTACAGGAGTAAATAAAAAAAATAAAACTGTTGTTTTAATTTGTAATAATATTGCACAATATTTTACTGTATTTTTGTTGATCAAATAAATCCAGCCCCGGTGAGCGTAAGAGACCTTTTTTCAAAAACATTCAAAAATGATTACCGACCCCAAACTTTTCAACAGTAGTGTATACTAAATATGATAAAGTTATCTCATTGCTGGCGAGGACATTTAATTATTGGCTGTTTTTCCAACCAGATTTCAGACAGAGTTGAATTGTGATTTCCTGGAGCTTCACGATGGGCCCAATGTTCTCTCTCCTCTATTTGGCTCATTCAACGGCTCCCAGGTGCCTCAGTTCCTATTCAGCAGCGGCAACCACCTGTACATACTTTTCACCACTGACAACAGCCGCTCAAACAGTGGCTTCAAGATCCTGTATGAAAGTAAGTGTACAGTAAACTTTCCACAGTTTCAAAACTTGCTATTTGAAAGCAACTTTCATCAATTTAGAGCACCAGCAGACAGTTAATACGGTAATTGAAATGCTCTCAAAATACTTTTTTGTTTTTTACTGTCTCACTATTCCTAGGCGTAACAATAGATGCCTACTCCTGCCTGGATCCAGGGATTCCAGTCAACGGTCTTCGCTACGGTCAGGACTTCTCCATCGGTTCCACCGTGTCCTTCGGCTGCGACTCGGGCTACCGCCTCAGCCACGAAGAGCCATTGGTCTGTGAAAAGAACCACTGGTGGAGCCACCCACTACCCACCTGTGACGGTTAGTCTCCTGAGACATTAGCAGTAATAAAAGAGCTGTTCATCTTTGTGGCCTACTGATCAATGAAACTGTTTGGTAAAGAAATAGGTGACGTGTTGATTTACATCTCGAATAAAAGAGGTTCAGAGTCAGGGACAAAAAGGGTTTAATAGACTGTATTACTAAAGCAAGACAGCGCTAAACAGCAGGCTTTTGCTGGCAATGAAACCTCTGCTTAACGCTGGATGAAAGGCGTTACCTATGTCTTAACCCGTCAGAGCTCCTTAGGCTGCCTGTCCTTCGGCTATTTGATTATATTCTTTCGCTTTGCCTTCTCGAAGGCAGGTAAACTGAAACAATGTGATTCAATGCAAGGTCATTAGCCCATCGCTGAGGAGGACTCTGAGAGGTAATTTGCTGTGAAGGCTGCTTCAGCTGATAGGAACCGATGCGCTCACCAGATTAGACATCCAGGGGCACTTTTTACTGCGCACAGTCATCTCACTTACATGGGCTCTAAATGCAGCATGTATTAGAGACATGCACCTGCCTGTACTGCTGTCTCAGGTAGCAGAGGTCTGTCTGATACTGTACATCCATCCTCCACTGAGCACCATGCAGTGTTTAAGAAAAAAGCTTATGAGTACTGGTACGAATCAAGCATGCATTTTATGAGGTGAGAGAGAGGTGACGTTTTCAACCAATATTCCAAGAAATAGCTTAGTCTGGTATAAAAGTCACACTGTTTTTCTTTATACTTCTGATACAAGCAGAACCTTTTTTTATTTTATTAAGCTCCTTTTTTACATATTTCTTATTTTTAAATAAAAGCTCCAGCATCCCTGCAACACTATATAAGAAAAGTGGTTTTGAAAATTGAAAGATGGATGGGCGGAATTATACAAGCCTTGTTGTAAACTGTAAATTCAATGGAGTTATATATAAGAAAAATGGTGGAAAAGACTCCCTGATTTTAAGATTTTGATACATTTACATCTTAATAACAGCTTTATCACTCAAATCACGATAATGTTACTGGTAATGAAAATAATCGAATTGGTATTAAAGTGGAAAAGTTTTTTAATTTTAGTGGTTTTATTTTTATTCATGGATATGCTACAGTTCAAACGTTTTGAGTCGTAAACGTTTTTAAATGTTTTTAAAAATTCACTAATGCTCAATAATGCTGCAATTATTGATCAAAAATACAGTAAAACAGTAATATTGTGAAATGTTATTACAATTTGAGGATCATGTCAATTTGGGGAAGTCCTGGCCTAATGGTTAGAGAGTCAGACTCGTAATCCAAAGGTTGCGAGATCGAGTCTCGGGCCGGCAGGAATTGTAGGTGGGGGAGTGAATGTACAGCTCTCTCCACCCTCAATACCATGACTGATGTGAGACCCTTGAGCAAGACACCGAACCCACAACTGCTCCCTGGGCGCCGCAGCATAAATGGCTGCCCACTGCTCCGGCTGTGTGTTCATGGTGTGTGTTCACTGCTGTGTGTGTGCACATTGTATGGGTTAAATGCAGAGCACAAATTCCGAGTATGGGTCACCATACTTGGCCGTATGTCACGTCACTTTCACTTTCAATTAAAAATAACTGTTTTCTATATGAATATGTATGTATGAATGAATAGAAATGTATGAATGTATGAGTTTACTTCCTGTGATGGCAAAGCTGAATTTTGACAGCCATTACTTTCAATTTTCAGTGTTCTGTTGAAAACAATAGTAACCTAATAAAAACAGAATTCTTTGATGAAAAGAAAGTTCAAATGAGCAGTTTTTGTTTTAAATAGAAATAACATTGAAAATGTTTTTACTGTCACCTTTGGTTGTATCCTTGTGGGAAAACAAAATAATTATTTTAAGATTAAAAAAATTACTGACCCCAAACTTTTAAACAATACAGTAGTTTTGCAAGTGCTTAGAAGTTTCAATCAAAAGGAACTAAGATATAAATGTTAATTCACCTTTGACATTTTAACTGATAAGCCCAGTATATGGGCTGATAGAAGAGTGACATCTTTATTCTTATATAGTTCCATTTGCATACATTGAATTTACTGTAAGTGAAAGGTCTGTTTAAATAACCTTCCTCGCTCTGCCTTTAGCACTCTGCGGGGGTGATGTTCGAGGACCTGGAGGTACTATCCTGTCCCCGGGATACCCTGAGGTCTACCCCAGCTCCCTTAACTGCACTTGGACTGTGGAGGTCAGCCATGGCAAAGGTAAAGCAACAATTGATATACCTTACCTGCAGTTTGTTACCCACTTATTGAAAGTTATATAAACATTCATTTTGACAGGCCAAATGCTAAAGAATAATATACAAATTAATATGGAAATGCACATAGCATATTGTCTAGCAAAAGCAATGCCGTAGGTACAAACTGTCATGAATACAGATGTAGGTACTTGTCCATGCCCTACTTTGAAATATCATTATACAACCTTTGAGTTCAGAATAATGAAATTTCTGTTGAATTTTAATTTCCCATGGCTGCTAATGCATATCAATTTTGAAGGCCATTATGTTTAGTGGACAGATCCCTTGGAACTAAAAATACACTTTTCTCTTTCTGACACAAAGGCAGAGAAGGGTCAGTATCAAAATTTTCTTTATTCTACGTGACCTCAGCCAAGGGCCGTTGCTTAAATTCACAGGGCCCGAGAAAAAAAAGTTTTAATGCATGGGCCTCCCTTCTCATGGGTCTAATGAGTGGGCTATACCCTTAGTGGGGACCACAAGTCCCTTTTGCCTTATATAATGAAGGAGACCCTGAATGCTTAATCATTCCTTTTATTCTTTTCTTTTTTTGTCAATTTTTTTATTCCTTCTCCAAGCTCCACCAGACAGTGAATGTCAGAGGTTGACCAAAAACTTTAATTTGTGCATTGCTCTTGTTTCCCCAATAGGCGTTCAGTTCACCTTTAACACCTTCCACCTGGAGGATCATCATGACTACCTGCTCATCACTGAGAATGGGAGTTTTGTTCAGCCTCTCCTCTCGCCCGTCTCACAGGCGCAGAACTGCCCTCGCCCATCAACGCAGGGCTCTATGGCAACTTCAAGGCCCAGCTCCGCTTCATATCTGATTTCTCCATCTCCTACGAAGGTTTCAACATCACATTTTCAGGTGAGGGATATCCTGAGAATTGGCCCTCTGAAGGGCAATAATTATACCTGAAGGGTATAATACAGTATATACAGTATTTACAGAATCAGGCTTTTCTCTTATCTATTGTGTGAACATTTTTAATATTTTTGTAAAACCTAATGATTTGTGATAAAACTACCAATGGTGAATTCAACAAAAATTACTTTCTATTTAAAAAATAGAACATTTTTATTAATTTAAAATAAAATTAAAAAGTAAAAATTATAAAACTAAAATGTATTTTAAAAATAGAGGCATAATTAAAATCTAAACAAGAAATACAAAAACAATAAAAAATAGTTAAATCTTTTCATGTTCGTTAAGTTTACCCCAATCCCTAATAAATATTTATTTTAATGTGTAATCTTTCAAATTCTGTTTCCCTCAGAATACAACCTGGAGCCATGCGAGGATCCAGGAATGCCACATTTTGGGCTCCGTAACGGTTACAGCTTTGGCATCGGAGATACACTTACCTTCTCCTGCAATATGGGGTACCGCCTGGAGGGAGCACCAGAAATCAT
The DNA here is from genome assembly GCA_027422405.1 of Ptychobarbus kaznakovi. NCBI lineage: Eukaryota > Metazoa > Chordata > Actinopteri > Cypriniformes > Cyprinidae > Ptychobarbus > Ptychobarbus kaznakovi. The sequence goes on from CM049802.1 coordinate 10,745,088, forward strand.
TTGCCTGGGAGGGGGTCGGCGCATGTGGAGCGCACCTCTGCCAAGGTGTGTTGGTACGTTGTCAGCTGTTTTCATTCATTTAAACTTTTATTCTCTTGATTCATTACCAAATGGCACACCACATGGACATATTGCTGATTCTAAAGAAAGTTAATGCTGACGAGTTCACTTTGACTTTCAGCCCAATGACAGAAATGCCTTTAATGATGAACCTGTTTTTATGGGGATAAATCAGAGGGGTTCAAACAGTGCCTGTTTTAAAGGGGCAGGTCACCTAAAAATTAAACTTCTGTCATGTTTTACTCTCGCTCATGTCTATTTAAGCTTGTATGATTGTATTCCTCAGTGGAAGACAAAAATATTTTTTTTGAAGAATTCAGTTTCTTTAATATAATGCAGGTAAATGAAGACTAGGGCTGTCACAATAATATTGAAAAATAAACAATAATACAGTTATTTTAAAAATACAAAATAAAAAAGCGTTATATATAATTAGTAGCACAATTTTTGAAGAAAGTCATACAGGGTAAAATGAGGGTGAGAGTGATGACATGAGCTTCCGTTTGCTCCAATAGGACCACTGTCACTTTCTTTGGTTGGCTAAGTTGAGGCTGATTATGATAGAGTAATTGGTTCCTGCTGTTACCCTGGAAACACATATATACATACAAAGAGTCATTGTGTTGCTGTGCAGAGGGGTCACGTTTCCATTTTTTCCATTGGTTCCTAGAGCTAATAAACTCCAGGACAGGAGCGGTTTGCCACGCCAAACTTTTCACAGTTGCTTTCACAATTCAGCTTGGCTGGCTCCTGCCGAGAGCATTTGGAGTGATTTAGTGCTGCTATTGTCATGTTTCAGTGTTTCTTGATTGTATCTCTCAGTGTATCTTGCTCACCAGCGTCAGTAAGTGACTCCTTGGCAATAAAACATTCATCAGAAGTAGACAGAGTGGGCTGAAGCGGCATCAATTGGAAGTTAGCCATGCATGTCACAAGACAGAGGCATAAACAAAATGGCAATTATAATAATGGAGAGCTTTCGGAGGTTTGCTAGTGACTCTACACTTTTCTCTGGTCATGAGGGGTCACCGGCCATTTTTCACATTAATTGAAAAAAGTAATAACTGCATTTATCATGGCTGTTTGTGTTCAAATGTATTTATTTATATTGTTCTACCTTCAACCAGGAGGTTGTGTCCCCACAATTCTCTATCTGTGTTGCATTGTCCAGTGCAAGAAAACTAATCAGTACTGGAGATCAAGGATCACGTTCAAACAAACTATGTATGGACAACATGCTTCTTGCAGAGGTGGCACTGGGCACTTACACAAAAAAGTAATCTTTTTTTCAATCATTTGCTTGTCACATCGATTAGGCCTGACACAATATCTGATTTTCAATACATGGCCAAAAGAATTCACAATAGCAATATTATTGTGACCTATAAAAATTCTGGGGGAAAAACCAATACTATCAGTCAGATTCATCATTAAATGATTATTTTGTGTTTTCCCTTTTTAGCCAATGAATCACACTGAATTATAAGTGTAGGTAGACAGAGCTTGTAACCATAACTGTACAAAAACACACAAAAATAACCGTAACTTCCTGCAGACTGGGGTGTCTAACACATTTTTCTATTTACAAAAAAACTCCCACACTGGCGAGCAAACTTTTGTCTGTAATCTCTGACATGGTTTTGTAAAGCAGTAGTAGCAACACAATGCATTGTTGTCTTCTGCTTTTTTACGTTTATAACAGGTGGCAACCATAATTAAGGTTAAATACTGCCACCTACAGTACTGTAGTATGTTGAAGTATCAGCCACTTCAATATCTCGACCACCATTCACTGTCATTATTAAACTCCAGATCCAGGACTTCTTTTTACTCCAATTGCATTCATCTGAAAGAAGAAAGTAATATACATATAGGATAAAAATACACATAGTGTGATAAAATCATGGGGTAATTTACATTTTGTGTGTACTGTCCCTTTCATATTTTTCACTTTTTTAATGCCTGGTGAGTTTGCGTCTTTGGACTGTAACACCTGGAGGAGCTGAGAGTATTTTTAGTTTTGGATTTAAACATACCTTCCACTTGAGGAGAGGTAGACAATGGTGGTGTATTAATCAAATTAACTTGACAGTAAAACAGGCCTCAACTTTCCCTCCCATCCATCACCAATATCGATTTTACATTGCAAAATAAAAAAACATGAATGTCATTTTTTTAAAATGAGGACAAATGGACCGTCTAGGCAATAATTAGGGCCAGGGATTAGAATAAGCAAGTGTGATAGATACAATATAGACATAACAGCACAATTTGAACTCTCTCTGACCCTGGGAGTGGGGCTATCTGTTTGGCCTGACCAATGAGCGACAAGGTTTTTTTATTTTTCAATTGCATTTGTTGACACTGTTGGCACCGAAATTACCCAGACCAGCTTTAAACTTTAAAGTTCCTCCAATATGTTTGCTTTGAACAGTAACCTCATGGATCTGTTCAAGGAGAAATATGTTAAAGCCAATGCAGAACCACTGAGAATGAGCCAGCTATTTTCCACCTTGCTTTCTTTAATCTATTTCTTAAGATGAATTTTTCCGCTGGTAAAGTCTCCTGCAGCATCCGATCTTTCTCTTACAGTGATATTAATCGTATGCGGGTGACGTTTTTGAGTCGAGTCAAGCCTGTTCAATGGGTTGCAATAATAATTACATTATCTGATCACACATTACACTTTTTCTCAATCAGAGACCACATGGCATCTTCCCCGACACATAATTACCGTTAACATGAAGTTAATCACTTAACTTGAGTGTTAACACATATTATGCAAGACAAGGTGCTGCTTTTGTATGGTTGAGATTATGCTGTGATAAATCAGTATTACATCTCCATTTTAGCAGGTATGATGTTTATGATGTTAAGCACCTTGGGATTTGCAAGTAAAGCACTCACACAGATGGTTTGTTTTATAGACAAGATTTGAATAGATTAAGAATGTATATCTGTACCATGGTAATCACATAAGTAGTGAATTTGTGTGTGGAAGGTATTCATTTGCCAGCAGTCCAGGTGTTGTGAAACATGAAGATATTAGTATCTTTATATAACCTCAGTGGTCTAAAGCATGGGAAGCTGCCCACAAAGGCCACATTTCAATTAAAGGTATAAAGCAAACGCAGAGCTGTATAATGCATTCAGTGTTGATCATGTGCTTCAAACTAATATCCAAGGCTAAAGTCCTCAGATGTATTCAGTTTAGTTTAATTGATTTGCATAGAGCTTTTCACAATAACATTTGTGTCAAAGGCGATGCCTTTTTTCATTTACAATGATTTACAAACTGCACTAAGCAAGCAAATGGCAACAGTGCCAGAAACTTACTTAAGAACTCTTAAGTACATGAGGAAGAAACCTTGGAAGGAGCTAAGGGTTCAAGGTTAGCATGACCCCATCAGTCCCTGCGGATAGATATTGTAACTGCACAATTTAGAAGCACAAAGCATCGTTCTTCATTGACAGCGATTCAATATATTATATATTTTATTTCTTTATTTTACTTATGGCATGGAATTTTTTTCTTGATATTTTGAATATAATGTTTAGTTTTTTCCTAGCTCTACTCACTAGTGAAGTGATTTCAATATTTGCTAATATGTTGCTTATAAGTACTATAATGATTATAATGACCCATAATAAATTAGTAATGTGTGTCATGTAAAATAAGGAGGATGTGTTGTTAATGTGAAAATGTGTGGAGTTGATGGTAGATATTTTATGTAGTACTTGTATTAATAATTATTAGCAGTATCATTATTAATTCACTAGGGCTGGACAGATGAGTGTACATTCATTGTTTCCATGATCACATGGACATTTTTTATTTCTCTCTTAAAAAAAACTACAAAAAACACAATGCAGAGTAGCTCAATCTAAACATGCTGCTTACCTCATAAAAATTATGCTTTAGAATCTGTCAAATTGCTGATTTGCATCCTGGTACATATTCATCATAGCCAAAGGCACAGAATGATAAATTGTGTTTCTGAGATGAGTTGCAGTCCAGTCACATGACTCAGTATATAATGACGTGCTTTATGAATGTATTATCAATTATTCATGCAAAACCATCACTTATATCATTCGTAAGTCATAATGTATTCTAAACTTTAATTGCAGCTGTGAAAAACTGTTCAATATGTTGATCCCCGTCAATCTAGCTGGCAAAACTTTCATGACCATCTCGTTTTCCACCATTTGTTCCTTCCTTTTTCACTGTAAAGGAAGGTTTTATCATTAGCATAGATATTAAAACTGTATTTCAAGGCTTCTTTGTTGCAAGCTATATCTTACAGGGCACGTCTTGTACATTTTTAATGCATTCAGCTTCAGTTCTTCTATTGCAAATGCCAAGGAGAGACATTAACTGAATCCTCGTGATTAAAGCACTGCTTGAGTTTCTCATTTGGAAATGGACTTCAACATATTTTTCTGTCTTTCTTGTAAAAAAAAAAAGTTTGTCCCATTGATACGGTGCTAACGGTGATATTAATATATTTTTTCCCTGAGTGGATGATTGAAGATGCTCTTATGTATCCAAACTCAAAATGTATCATTTATTCTTAATGTTTTATCTGTAATTTGTGTCTGTGTATTTTGCAAAGCTGTGATAGAGTGTGTATTGAGGCATGGTTCTCTTAAGAAAATCAAGACCATTTCTGCTGTAAAATAGATAAAAGCAGTTGCATTCTGTCTGGGGAAAGGCATGTATATTGCTGATGGAGAGAACCTGCGCAAACTAGCAAAAACTGTTCAGTTGTAGGATCACGATGCTTATTGTGCAATTGAAGCTAGTGTACTAATGTTTCATGTGTGCTTTTGTTAATTTAGCAAAGAAACATATTATTGAATTGATCATTGTCATACAGTAGAATGTTATTCCAGGTTATATGTTATGGATCACTACCTCTTTCCAATATGACAAAATGAAAGCATTTCATATTTGAATCCAGAACACTAATCCATACTCCGGGGGCCAAAAGTCCACACTGGAAATGTTATTCATAATTAAATATAAATGTAACCTGGGACAATATAAATGTTTAAGATTTGGGAAAAAAAAATGTTTTTAAGTAAAATTTATTAAGAAATTGTTTTCAGGTCTTTAATTAAATAAGCAAATACTGTACATCACATTAGCTCCTTTCACATTGTAAATTACCATAAAATGACCTAATTAACTTTTCCAGTAAATACACTAATATGCTGTTCACACAAACAATGGCATTCTGTCCTTTTACCAGTAAAGTATGTTCACACATCAGTAACCAAAATACTGGTAAATTCTGTGATGTCATTCGTCAGAAGTTATATTTAAATGCTGCACTGTTTTCTTCATCCACATGGATGAGGAGAAGCACATTCATTGCGCTATTTGTCCAGCTTCACTTTCTTTTCTTTTTTTTACTCCAGTGATAGGTGTAAGGGGATGATCACACAAAACTAGTTTTTGCTCTTAAAAACACAATATGCATAATAATAGTTACTATAGTATGCCGTAGTAACTGCGGAGCTGCATTGCTGATGAATAGAAAAGAAGGCAAGGTCTCAAGTGCAAGACACAGTGTTACAGTCATTTATTTATCTAGCACATGTTCATATAGAAATACTATTAAAAGCAGCACCGCTTACTGCAAACATCTCCTACAGAGCTTTATTATGATAAGCCTAAAGCAGACTTCATATGTCAGTGCATCTGACCTTGTGCATACTAACACCATTAATCCTTTTCTTTGTTCACACATAGAATCACACCGTTCATTTACTGGTAATGTTACAACGGAAAACTGCCAGAACTGATTTACTGGTATTTTTGAAAAGATCCTGTTCACACATGATTTCTAAACTCTAATTTGCCAGTAAAGACTATGTGTGAAAGGGGATAATGACAATGGAAGCTCCTTTGTGCAAAGGTCAGATTTCTTTGAACTACAGCAAAACTATTTTCACTAGTGGCTTTAGAGTTTCTTCCCACTGTATATTTCTGTCATGCTAAACTGCGTAGTACCCTAAATGGTCAGCTCATTATGGAGCAATGCATTTTGATCAAAAATAGTTATCATGCCAACATCTTGTTACGGAGAAAAAAACAATTCATATGCTGTTGAGACGAAGAACTGCTGGACTTTCAAGGCAACCTGAAAGACTATTCAGCTGAAAACAATCAATGAGTGGTTAGGGAATCATGTGTTTGAGGAGATACTGTACATGGTTTTGTTCTGAGCATTAAACAAACTTTGCAGTCAATCTGTTTTGTATTGATGTCTTTCAGATACTTCACCCAGCAGGGTTTTTAACTTTCTTACAATGTCTTTCAATATCAGTTGCCTGTCTTTTCAATACAACAGCCTCTTCCTTTCTTGGACTCTTCCTCTCCTCTCTCTATGCAGTTCACAGAGAGAAGTGCACATCTCTCCTATAATTAGTATAATTGTGTTACAATGCCGAGAGTGACCTTTAGGCCTATCAAGCTTATGGGAAATGTCAATATTGCTCCCTTTAATATTCTGTAATCTGACAATGGGCTTGGGTAGCTGTGACTTCACATTTGTGTTGGGCTCCCTGAGTGGGTGCTTCAGGAGCATGATGGCAAAAACCGAAAGACTGAGGAGGAGCTTCTTCCCTCAGGCCATCAGGCTCCTAAACACAAACCCAGTCTCATAAACATTCACAAGACTCATTGTTAACTGTAAATATTCTCATATTGCAAGTATTGCTGCTTTATGTACAATACCCTGAACAACCGTCTGCACATCCCTCTTATTCACATTACTATTTATTAAGTCCCAGTACACTGTTTTTTGCACATCTTATTGTTTTTCTTGCACTTTTGCATCTTATTGTTTTTTTTGCACATCTTATTTCTTATTGTTTTTTGCACATCTTATTGTTTTGCACTTTTTATTTCATTGCACATTTTACTCTTATTTATCTTCTTTTACCATATACATGTATATGCTCTCGTGTTGTGTTACTTTATATAATTTTTTATTTTTATTATTTTGCACTGTCCACTGAGCGGACCTGATTCGATTACATTTCACTTCTAATTATACCCTGTATAATTTATTATGTGACGAATAAAGAAACCTTGACCTTGACCTTGGGTTTAGAATGACAAAATATAATCTTGCACGAAGGAGATATGGCCGGGGACTAGGGGTGTAAATCGGATGGTTCGTCACGATTCGATTCGATATCGATTCTCATACCCAGCGATACGATATTTGCCGATACCTCAAAAAATTATACGATACGATTCGATTCGATACAGGAGTATATCGATCGATATATCGATATTATCATATTATATACCTATTTTAAACAACCATCTACATTTTTATTAACTCACAAATGCAACCAAAAATATATAACTTGAACATAAATCTAAAAATGCTGCTATGGGCTCAGTGCTAAAAATCTTTTCTACAGATAACCAAATTACAAGCAATAGCAGAAAATGAATACAATAGAACAAAGACACAAGTTCAATAAACAGTGCTTTTCAGGTTTTTCAGCTCAGTCTAAAATTCATTTTCAGGTACGCTAAAGAAATGTAATAATCAAATGTAAAATAACTGCATAGTCTTCACTGTATAAATTAAATAGCCTGTAAATGAATACTTTTTTGATGTTACAAAGGTTATTTAGTCAGGAGCAGTAATCACTTGTATTTTTTTGACAGCATTAGATTTATTATTAGTTTGCTTTCACTTTAAGAACGAAAGCACAGATTAATATACTGATACACATGCCTTTTTTCTCCACTGTTTACATTAAGACTTATGCTATGCTTAACGACTGTTTACAAGGATATTAACCAAAACATGCATTTCGATGTAGTTTTGTCAGTATTTATTCATCCATGCACAAAAAAGTGGAGGAGAGCTCAATTCATTATTTGCACAGAGTTGACGCGTCTATCTGTGTGCGCGTTCACTTTAGATGTGTGCGCGGTAAAATTTTCACACCGCGCGCGACTGTTACTCCAACAATCCCGAACATCTTTTATGCTCGCCTCGTGCGTTCGGGCAGTCCTTATATCGAGTCCTGCCTGGCACGTGAGATTGAACGAGAATGCATGCGTTGATGGTAATACATTGATGGACATTATGTGAAAATGTGGACAGTGCCAAAATGCCTTTTTAATACTACAGATATCAATATTTTACACGTGGCATCGTATCGTCATACATTGTATCGATATATCAATGAATCGTTACACCCCTACCGGGGACGTAACGTTCGTTCCCTCTTCAGGGAACCGAGGTTACAGTCATAACCGATCGTTCCCTTTCAAGGGAACTCCATTGCGTCAAAGTTTTAGACGCTTGGGGAATGTTAATACAACACCACCATAGCGACGAGTGCCTGTCCTGTGTGAAATCTAACGAGCAGCACTAGGACAAGAGCACTTGGGAACCTGGGGTAGAGTCCAGGTCTAAAGAATCAAATCTGACGAATGTGTGCGGTGAGGACCAGCATGCCGCATCACAAACCTCTTGGAGAGCAACTCCTGATATCAGGGCCTTGGAGGCAGGATTGCTTTCGTAAAAATAAATAGGTCCTCGACCTGTTTTATCTTCGAAGCTGTTTGACGCGCTTTCCCGGACAGCCATATTTTGGGAGAAGGTCCGACGTGCTTGATTGGGCCTGGCCGACTCATAAGCAAGTTTTGAGATGGCCTTGTTTACCACTGATATTTGCCACGATTTAACTGCTCATCAGAGGGAAAATAGGCATGAAAGTTTTTATTTTTCTTAGATGATTCATAAAGTCTCTCAGGGACCAGGTGCTTGTTAGGAGACAAATCTGTCCAAATCTTCACATCGCACTGCGTTCAACAACTGTCACTGATTAACAATTAGCTGGTAGGAGCCAGATACATGTGTAAAAGCAGCTCTGACCTGCTCTGCCTTTCCCACATAAGCATCTAATGCCTGCTTAACTGGGCAAAGCTTATTTATTATGAGGAAAATGAGACTGTGCCTTAAAAGCAATAGGGAACCTGTTTCTTTCGTCTGCATTCGGTGTGAATTCTAGGAGGAACATTTGGTCCGTGGACAGTCAAAAAGGCTTGACTCAGCACCTCATTGGGTTGAGGAAAGGGAAGTAAAGCAAGAATAAGAGTCTCATTCTCGAATGGGTGTCAAACAGGTTTTATTTCATGGAGGAATAATGGTGGATTGCCGCGTTCCAGTTATCACATATATGACACCAGTTTTGGGGTCTTACAATCCCCATGTATGCAGGAGTGCACTTTTACACAGCTCGCACAAAAAGATTAACTTGCAGAACGGAAGCTTCTTGAGGGCAATGTGTAATTAAATATAGGTAAGGGTGCAAGAGACAGTGGTGGTTTTTTATGCAAATTTTATACAAGCAGTATGGTTCAGTGCAATTGATAAACAGAGGTGTGAAGTGCATTGTCGGCTCTTTAAACTTGCAGTATTTTGTATTAATTTAGAGGTTGTGGACTGGCTGGAAGAGCCCTGTAACGAAAGTCACTGATGTTGGGACCATGTGCTCTTTATTTGTCAAAGAAAAATCGACAGGCAGTTCAATACAGAACAAGATCCTGCACTGATTCATAAACAGGGTCCAACAAAGGTCAGGGCAGGCGGGCAGAGAGTTCCAAACGGCAGTCAGGTCAAAAGCAGGCAGCAAACGGTTGATGGTCACTACACCATGATCAACAGGAACCCCCACTGGGCTCAGAAATGTCCAGTGCAAAACGATTTCAGGAGTGTAAGATTTGGCTTTAAAGTCTGGATAATGTTGACTGTGAGGATTTTGACCACGATAGGATATATATGTGATGAAAGTCAATCTATTGAGAAGTCTTGTAATGGAAGTTAGGAGGACAGGTAGTTGCTGATGTTTACGTCATTAAGGGGGAACAGTTTCGAATAAGTCTGGAGCTGCAGTGACAGAAGTGATTGGTGAGTAATTGAAATGGCGAAGAGATACCTGGATGACCTAACTGGGAGTGAATGCTATGATAAACTAACTCTTATAGGCAATGACACTTGCGTTGGTGAGATTCGCTGGTGGGGGTCGGTGGCCATGAACTGGTATTGCATGGATGTCCCTATTGATGGGACTAGAATAATGGTAGGGGAAAGATTATTCTTTGATGGTATCAGTTCTTTGGAAGCTCAGCCTTGGGTCGTTATATCCAGTAAAATCGGAATGTGTCAAGTAAAGACCATTCCTGCTCGTTCTAAGTCTCTGGCATCAGATAGTGCAGATCTTCAACACTGTAAGGGTGGTAGCTCCTACAGACCTCCTCAAAAATTGCCTTCATGGCTAGAGTCTCGATGCCCACATCATAATTCTGTTCATAGTTTGTGAGTGATGCAAAGGGTATAATTTGGGAGGTTGCATGTTTGAGAGAGAACAGCTCCAATACCTGAACAGAGCATTCACCTCAGATAAATTCCCGTTCAGGCGTGTGTGCAGGATAAATTAATTCTACCTTGAGGTATTGGAAGGCAGAAATGGCTTGCGTCTACGAGACGTTGTTACCCTAGCTGGTCATGCGCCGCTGTGTGAAGCTGTGGGATTGCGATAGTTATTGGCAAAGAATTGTATATGCTAGAACTTTTCAGTTTCTAAGCTATTTTACAGGCCCCCCTCCCGAAATCACAGAACAATGTAGAAAGGCAATACATTTTCGCGCTGAATGATTCTGTGCGCTATGGTGATGTGCGCGTGATGTATTGTGAGAACAGACGCGCTGCACATGGTCCTGATTTTGCTGAGTTATAGTGTTCGATTTACTGGGCACTACTGTCTGAACACATCATTAGCCTATGTGCCTGGCCAATCTCCAAGAGGACTATTGAAAAGGAATATCGCAAGCTTCATTGTGCACCTCGGGGTGGAGCGAAAAAACGTTTTCCATCCCTGGGCCCTCAGCCCCTGTCTCGACAAGATGTCTGCTCCTATATTGTGGACTTGCAGTCAAAGTTATGCAAGGTGCACAGGGACTAGGGGGGGGGTAACGGAACTTGGGGGGGGGGGAGGTATTGGGCTCGAGTATGAACGATACTAATATGCAAAGATCCGGCTGATGCAGGTGTTGGATGCGTAGGCCCTTAGCTAACACCGATGTATGATTTCAGTCAGACCAGGGTGATAGGGGCACCTGTTGGATGTGAATCCAGGTTGCAGTAGATGCTCACTTGAAATACCAAATGTTGTTGTGAGGCTTTAGTCTTGCTGAAAGCCTCAAAAAATCTTGGTACTCACTGACGCCCATTCCCGCGCGGCCCGCAGCACACGCAATCTCACACATCATGTCTGCGGCTGAACGCAGATAGATCATAATTGCTGGACAACTATGCCCGTGAAAGACGAGAAGACCACGAAAAAAAATCTGTTTATCGGCAGGAGAAGTTGGGTTGTGTTTCCCGCACGTCACTTTCAGGTTGGAGTTTATATTCATAATCAAATAAGTATTAAGACAGTGATATATCCTCGGTCGTAGTCAATGAACAAGTAAAAAATATATTTTTTGCACAATAAAAAAAAATTGGGTGTTTTCCAATAGGTTAGCTCCATTCCTGTTCTCTAAATATACGCTGCGTTGACGTTTGGAACGCCCTTGCGTGACAAGTGAAGCCTCTATGAAAAAATTCATTGGCTGGTGGTGCGACGCCCCCTCTGACGCAATGGGTGCTTTTGCGAACGCACCACCCATGCCTCAATTTCTCTGGCATTCCCAAAGTTCAACGCAGTCTCTCTATTAAGAGAACATTCCGAGTAACCCGAGACGTTTGTGCTGTTTGTTGACCTAGCTATGTAGTGAGTCCACCATAGAAAAATGCAAAGGACATGAGTATTTATTGTGTGTGTGTGTGTGTGCGTGCGTGCGTGTGTGTGTGATTTATGTAAGACTTTTCAACCTGCTCTACAGACACACCTCCTAACTGGTGTGTGAACCGGTGTGATGTGTTTGGAATTTAAATTGTGTTTATAATTCAGTTTACCTGATTATCTGTCAGGGATGTTCAAGTTTCTGACCCACACAAACACTGCGTTGCAGATTCATCAGTTTTGGTTTCCCTTCAGTTTTGTTTCATGTGGTTCAGAAGGTCATATTCCATCATAAAGCAATTTCAGCAATGTTTCGCCTGCGTTGCTACTGCATTTCAAATTGATTTGTTTTTCCCAAAACACCCCAATTTCAAATGTGCTTATTTCCCGTGTTTACAAGAGGCCTGGTAAATATCGAAGTTAGGGCTGCAGCTAATGATTATTTTTATCGTCGACTAATTATTGATTTTTTTTTCAATTCGTCGACTAATTTATCGATTATTTTTTCATTAATCTATTTATTATTTTCTTATCAGTTGATGAATTCTTTAGTTACATTTTCAATAAATAACAACAGTAACTTCTTCTATTCATATTTTAATATTTTATTCATTAATTTTCTCATAATAAATACTTTACAAAAAATACATAACAAAGAAAGAAAGAAAGAAAGAAAGAAAGAAAGAAAGAAAGAAAGAAAGAAAGAAAGAAAGAAAGAAAGAAAGAAAGAAAGAAAGAAAGAAAGAAAGAAAGAAAGAAAAAGAATTACAGGGCAGTGATTTAGTCAATAGAAATGCACATTATGGCTGCATTCACAGTTGCTGTTTGGGACTGACAGCAGTTGCTTATAGGTGAGAGACTTGATATTTTTTATTTATTCAGAAGATTCAAATCTTCTTGAATACATATCTGCTTGAATGAAAAGCTGAAGTCACAACCGCATTCAGGACACTAGAGCGACAGAATAAGAAATGGAAGTTTTTTATCACAGTTAACGGGAAGTTTCATCACAGTTGACAGCCTGTTTTTAAATAAATGAGCCCAGTCAAGGCTTGTCCAATCCATCACACAGTTAAACAACTAACAATGACTTTTAAAGCTTTGTTAGCGAGTGCAGAGAGCGTGTTTGGTGCGCGGGTCTCAGAGCTTGCGCGATTGCGCCCACGGCACTGATGGCAGCTCCGGTGGATCTTAAAGGTATCCCTGGGTATTAAGACTTGTATGGCTTAATATAACGTAATTTATGTATCTTACTGAAATATGTAGTAGAAAACCCATGAATGTTTGTTGTTTTTAAAAATCACATAGTTTTATACATATTTTGGACTATGGGGGGCGCCATTTTTCTGATGACGTAAAATGGTTGCAGTTAGAGAGCTACTAGCGCTACCTGTTGCTATTTTTACCACAACACAACTCGGAATAGACAACTCGGAAAATAAAGTAAAAAAATAAAAATCTCAGCCTTTTGTAAGCTCTTTCAGTAGCTGTGGTCTACTAAAAGACTCAAAGGCATCAGGGCTAAAGTGGAGAGAAAAAGAAGCATGTCTTTTGGAAGTTTTATTCTTCCACAGGCATCTTCCCATTCTTTTCTCCTCTTCTTATCGCTAGGAAAGTCTTACATTGCTTCTCTTGTTGCCCTTTGACTGAAAATTACCACCAAAAGCCACATAATGTGGTATCGTATCAGTATTTTATTTTCTGAGTTGTTTATTCGGAGTTGTGTTTCGGTATAAAGCCAAAGGCTATAGAAATAAGCGCCAGTAGCTCACTGAGTGCAACCATTTGATGTCATCGACGCAGAATGCACTGTGCACATAAAATAATGGCGCCCCCCATTGTCCAAAAACGATGTCGATTTTTTTAAATAACATACATCTCTTTAAGATGAATGTGAATCATTTCTCCTTCTCCGTCTCTGTGAGTGCAATATAGGCAACTCGATGTCCCATGCTGTTCCGTTCATTCAGCGCAGCTTTAAATGCAAGAATGCTATTGTGAATCCTGACAAGTTTGGCTGTATTAATGCTGTTCTGACAGTCGTATAATAAAATACTCTATGAAAGCAACTATATGAAGTGATGTTGCCATACTAGCCTTCACCTTCTGCTCTAGAGTCTTGTTTTGTGTTAAAAATGGCAGAAAAACAGTCTTAAGTAGGGATAACTGCAGACTCACGCAATGGGCGTGGCTAAAGGTGTGATGCATCGATGCATTCCATGCTAATCTACGTATTTTCATAATCGACGTAATCGATGACGTCGACGAATCGCTGCAGCCCTAATCAAAGTCCCCTGGTGGAACGTCTAGTCATACCATCAACCAGTGTTTGGAGTAACGCATTACAAAAGTAATGTGATTACAGTAGTATATTAGTTTTTGCTGTAATGCAGTAATATAACGCATTACTAATAAACTTTTTGTAATATTATTACTTGTTACAATCTCAGTAACGCAAGTTACAACGCATTTTAATCCGAAATTAAGTGGTGTTAGGTTTTTTTAAGAATTTACCAACACCGCAAGACATTCCCGCACCAGAGAAAAAAATCTGCGGGTAAAATAGTATGTCTGTTTACTGTTGCTGGAGCTTGATGTTTGATGACTGCAGAGATGGATTCAACATTTATGAGATGGACATACTCACATTATTTTCAGTTTGTCAAAGAAAAGGGCAAGAACATAATAGTCAAGTGTAATCTATGTGTGACACCAAGGGTACTCTAAACATCAAGAAACAGCACGAGTAATTTGAAGAAACACCTGGACCGGTGCCATGCTAACATTAAGCTAATAGACAGAGCTCAGGGGTGTGATTTTTCCATATAAATACGGATTTATGTATTTCCCGTCCTCCGAGGGATGACCCATGTGATTTGCGTAGATGTTGTTGTGTTGTTTGTTTTTTTTTTGGGGGGGGGGGTTGATTACTGCATGATGATTGAAATCGCTCAAATGGCCTTGAGCTATTACCTGAATAAATTGCAAAAATATTATTTTCTAAAACATCATGGACGGAATGATCCTGAGAGCGCTGCACAAGCTCACAGCGCCATCTGCAGGACAGTTCAAAGTGTTCAAATGATTCAAAGCGTCAAACACGTTCGTTTGGTTTGAGGTGCTTTAATTTGCATTTGGGAACGCAACATTCATCATTAGAAATTTGTATAAATCTGTTGTTGTTTACAAAAAGAAGTTTCAGTATCAGATAATCCTTCAGAAATCATTCTAATATGCTGATTTGCTGCTCAAGAAACATTTATCATTATTATCAATGTTAAAAATAGTTTTGCTGCTTAATATTTTTGTGGAAACAATGATACGACTCGAACATTTGTAAAAGATAAAAATATTAATGCATGAAAGTGATAAAAAAGTGAGTGAAGACATTTAAAATTATTTATATTCTATAACAGTCATTATTCTATAGCACATCGCCCTTTACTGGATGTTTAGTGAGCAGCACTAAACTACATTTTAGCATTTTAGAATGCATAGTCATACTTCTGTGGTTATTTTAGTGAAAGTAACTTACAATACAAAAGTAGTGTAATGCATTACATTTCAGATACAGTAATATTGTAATATAACTAATTACATTCAAATAACAGTAACTAGTAATATATAATGTAATAAAATAACTCTACCATCAACACTTGCCACCTGGAATTTTTTTTTTTTTTACTGTTTACTCCAAGGATTAAACTAGATTAACACATAGAAACCCTGTTTTAAGGGGGGAAAGTGCAAAGTTAAATGTGGCTTCGGTGAACCATGTACCAATGGATAATTTGCTGTGAAAACAACTTCTTATGCTGGCGGTCTGAGTTGTCTGGCAACTGCACAGCCAAATTACAAGGGAATTAAGCAATGTGCACCCCATGATGCTTCGATAATGATAAATGCATAGATGAGTTAAAATACAATTTTGCACTTGAGGCAGTCCACTCACCTGTCTCTTATGAAAGAAATAGTAGCAAAATTGCCTCTCAGTATGCACTGAGCTGTATCAGTGAGTTCATTATGTTATTGTGCCAATGACATGCTGGATGGAAATACAGGTTAGGCTACAGTACAAGAGCTTTCACATTGCCTTTCATCATATCAGCCTTATATTGCCAAGCTCCTGTTGAAGAGGTTTGTGTGAGATGTTGTGTAATTCATAATGGTTAGAAGCATGTTCTGTTCAAGAGGTTTACAGCTGATATTTGTGGGTTTGACAAACATAGGGTTTTAGGCTTGTGTTGTGGCTACATATATACGAGTAATACCAATGCAGGGCAGGGCGTTCGTGTGAATACAGCTTTGCATAATTTATAAATCATTCTCTTTGTAAAGCCTCAATGACATGCATTTTAGCACTTGTAAAAAATCGCTGATGCACTTGTTTGGTGTGTTGTTTTTTTGACATCCAAACATAACTTTCAAATCTTTTTTTTCTTTCTGTAAATATCTCTCTTTTGTCTATGACTATGACTAAGGTTGTGAATAATGAATACATATGGTAACCAGATATTTTTTCCTCTTTGTTTCCTAGCTTGCTAATTATATAATGTTTTATATTTCTACAGCAATAGCATCTTCAGGGTTGTGTAATACTGTTAAATATTATATTACATTTACTGCTATAAGATAATAAGATAATTATATTAAAAATATATATTTTCTATAAGCTTGCTCACTTGAAACTTCATCACATTCCTGTCTGGATATAACAATTTTTTTTGCCTACAATAAATTATTTATATTTTCTTTTCATTTGAAAATATGAAATATTGTTTGTACTCCTTTTTTCATATTCAGTCAAATGATAGGCATGAATATCTTGCTGGGTTAGAAACCAATTGCATCATTCAAATTTTGAAGTATTGTTGTCTGTCTACAGTTTATTTGCAGTATGAATGCATGTTGATGCACTATCATACACTATGATCAGATCCATCTCAAAAGTTAGTTAGTTAATGTGGGAATTCAGTTAATGTGGGATTCAGGTTGCTCTTTTTTTCTTCTTCTTTTTCTTTTTTTGAGCTCATGGCAGTCTTTGCTCATGCGGCCATGGTCTGAAACGTCCATTCCTGTCTAGGATTGCAACGATTAGTCGACCTTATCGACAACGTCGACAATAAAAAATTGTCGACAAATATTTTTGAAATCGTTTGATCTCATAAAACCTAATGTAAGAGCCTGCAATACTGGGGGTTGACCAGCATGGCGCTGTAGCGCAAGACTGTAGTTTAGCCCTCCTGGATGTAATTTAAGAGAACACAGCGCTTCAGAGCAAATTCATCTGAACTTGGGGGCGTTTGGATGAATGTGTAATATATATTACACACACATATATAAAATAGTTTATCCACAGCGTTTTATCACTTACCTTTATTTTGTTTCTTATCTATATGACTTAAAAAAGGAGATGTTAGGCTGAATGATGTAATTCAGTTACTTTTTCATGTAGCTAATTAAATGGTGAGAGAGTGTCTCTGTCTGTCATCTCATTTTGTGTGCCAAATACATTTATTTGTATAAGGAATTGATAACACTTTACAATGAGGTTTCATTTGTTAACATTAGTAATTGTATTAATTAACATGAATGAACAATGCGTTTTTTATTATTTATGTATTAATCTTTGTTAATGTTGATTAATAAAAGTACAGTTGTTCATTGTTTGTTCAATGCTGAAGTGACCATTATTTGTGTTAGAATATGTATAACTTCATATTTTAACTAATTGCAAAATATGAATAATCAATCAAAGTCTACTGATTAATCAGTGAAATAATCGACGATTAGTCTATTAATCGTTAGATTAATCGATTATCAAAATAATCGTTTGTTGCAGTCCTATTACTGTCTGAGTGAGCCTTCTGGACAATCTGGACAATCTTTGTCTGTTTCTAAGTAAACCAAACAAGAGTCAGGCACGACTACACAGAATGACAATAAATGCGAGCCAAACAGCAACATCTGATAGAGGCGGACAATTTCTGTCTTGTGACTGTTGTCTGAACTCTCATCCACCGATTGAGAAGAGCCTTAACTTTAGAAGAAACAGATTTAAACTGCTTCAGATGCTTACATGAGCACACCGAATCCTTTCTGTATACCACACAAATGATGTTGTCACTAAAGGAAATAAAGCCTCCTGTCTCTTTACCAGAAGCAGATCTTATCAGAATGGCCTTTCATTTTGCCGGACGACTGGCTTAAAGAAATCAGACACAAAGATTCAACAGACAAGAATCCTTTTCCACTGGATTAGCAACAAGACACTTGTTTGCAGCGGCCATTTAATATGCATGCATTTAAACACTGTGTATAAACCATTTCTTTGATTGATGCGTGTTTTGTTTATAGTCTGCAAGAGAATAGGGATTAGTGTTAGGCTCCACAATGCACTGCCTTCATAGTTTAATTGTTTTAAATTAGACCATTTTTCCAAATGACCACATTTATCTTTGCTTTTTTTTTAGAAGATGTTACATTCACTCTATCCAGCTGATTGTTGCTTATGGTATCCTGTGAAAAAAAAACACTTGTAGACGCTAGTGTTTGTTGTGTACTATCTTTACACACGCACACATTTATGTGTGTGTGTGTGTGTGTGTGTGTGTGTGTGTGTGTGTGTGTGTGTGTGTGTGTTGTGTGTGTGTGTGTGTGTGTGTTTGTGTGTGTGTGTGTGTGTGTGTGGGTGTGTGGGGGTGTGTTGTGTGTGTGTGTGTGTGTGTGTGTACTGAACAAAATTATAAACGCAACGCTTTTGTTTTTGTTGTTTTTTTGCAACAAAAGTGTTGCGTTCATTGCTCAGTATCAGACTTCAGTGTCACAAGATTTCAGAAATCATTCTGATTTGGTGTTTAAGAAACCCTTTTAGTACCACATCAGAAAATTGTAGGTGCTGCAGTGTGGAAACCTAAGCAAAGTGTCTTTTTTCAGAATTCTATATTCATGTCTTATAAAATGTCTTTACTTTCACTTTTGATCCATTTAAAACATCCTTGTTGAATCAAAGTATCAAAACATCATAGAGATGCCCACAATTTATTTACCTATTTCATGTGATTATCTTATTGACAATAAAGAAACCGCATACAGTTTCATAATTTAAAATAATACTATAACTGAAATGGAATATCCGTGTGAATCACCACAATGTTCATTCTTGCAAAAAACAAATATTTGTGATATTTTATTATATAGTGTCCTGTATGACAATATCATCACTCCATTACCAGCAGAATTGGAATGCTCATCTGATGTGTGCAGGAGTGGCACGCAGGGGACACTGCTGCCCTAGGCAACTGCCAATATCGCCTGTGCAGAATCCAGCACTGAGTATCCTTCATTCCTTCCATAGATGTGTGTAATGAGTAAGTATGCATAAAACCTGTCCTGTGTTTCTGAAAGTTCCCAAATTACCAAAGGTCTGCTGCCAGGGGCGATTTTAGGATGTTAGTCTTAGGGGGCTCAGTTCCTGACCTGTGCATGAGCGTGTGTGGTTCAAAGGAATACTTATTGCTTTAAGTTTGAGAAATCACAAGTTAAAATCTCATTTGAATTTTTATTTTTTTGGTTTAGCTAAAATTGTATGCAGGTGATTAACAGAGGTAATTGGTTGTAGTTTATGTCTGTAACTTTACTTGAATGGAGAATGGAGTGTGCATCTGTTACAGCTTTGCGCGGCTCCAGGTGAAACATTGCCAAAGGATTATGACCGGGTCCACCATTGAAAAGAAAGAAGGAATTAAAGGGACAGTTCACCCAAAAATGAAAATTATGTAATTTACAGTACTTATCCTAATGTTGGTCCAAACCTGACTTTCTTCTGTGGAGTGCAAAATATCTGGATGAATGTTTAGGTTTCCTAAATTGTTTAGGTTATCTTTGACTGCCATTGTATGGAAATAATTCACACACACTGAGAAAATATCTTCATTCATGTTCCACATAAGAAATAAAGTCATACACGTTTGGAACCGCATGAGGGTACCAGTAAATGATGGTAGAATTTTCATTTTTGGATGAACAATTCTTTTAATTTAACAAACTTTTTTTGACAATTGGTAAGGAGAGAACACATGGAATAACCTCAGATAGCTTTCCACAGTCACTTTTCAGCAAATATGAAGGATTTTTAAGGATTCTGTCAGCTGAGTTAATGTCGAACCCTAAATAAGTTCTAGAAGTGTTTGTGGTCTGGGTAGGTATCAAATCTCTCAATGTCTCCCAGTTCTGAGATTCAGAATCGCTAGCTCATCTCAGACTTCCTGCTCTGTCAGATTAAACATCACTTAATAAGCTCTGGCGAATTGATTCTCAAAGTCCCAGAAACTCCCATCATTTTTGAACATACTGCCTTCCTCACTGAAAGTAGCATTCTGAAGTTCCCCATTTTTCCAAACACAAGGGTCAGTTTGAGTTGCCTGTCATATTGGATCAGGTTGTGTGAACGAAGCAGGAGTCCAAACTCCCATCCGCAAACATTACTTTTGACAGTAGCGCTTGCAATCTCAGCCACTTCAAAATTGCACTTAGGTATTTGTATTGCTCTAAACACACAGTCAACAAAGCACTGAGAAATCTACCACACTTTAATTTCTGGGATGGCCTCACTTATTCAGATTGCGGGTCAGTTTTTGACCTCATGTGGTAAGTCACATTGCTCCTAACTACTTTTTTTATTCTCCAGAACTGAATGAAAGTTAGAAGAAGGGCATATGGGAAAAGCAAGGAGTCTTGCCCAGTGTAAATTCACATCATGTCCTGGGCTGTCTCACTGAGGAGGGGTGTGTATGTAGGTAATTTACTAAATAGGGGCAGTAACAGTGGTGATTTATTCAAAATATGACACTGGTAATATCGACATAACATGGAGCGGCATGGAAAGAAATGGCAAGGGGACGTTAAATAAATCAGCCGGGCCGTGTTGCTTTATGTTGGTCTTTCTCCTGCACCAGAATACATGATGGATATTAACACACCTGTTTTTACTGTCTGTTGTTCCAATAAATCTACATTTGATGGTTATTGTTCAAAGTCCAACTTATATCCCCTAATAACATTTGATTTTGAATTAAAGCTACGAATGGTGCAACTCAGCTCTGTCGATTTTGGTTTCCAGACGTGCCGTCACACGAGCAACGCAGACTCGTGCTGTTCAGACCAATCCTTTTAAAAATGGCAGATCTATATTAATGCACAGTGAGCTTTTACAGCAGCAATATGTCCGTGTGGTGTGTTTTTGTGTAGCTAAATGTTAACTGGATATCTTTATATAATAATAGTAGGTGACGTTTTGATTACTAGCTTTGTGCTTGTTACTGCATTTTCCCCCAATGTTCCGTGGTTTTATTTCCAATCTCTAGCTGAGTGTGGCTCATCTGTCATCAACAATGAAGGGATTCTGCTGTCACCGAATTACCCCATGAACTACGAGAACAACCACGAGTGCATTTACAGCATACAGGTGCAGGCTGGGAAAGGAATCAACATTTCTGCCAGAACCTTCCATCTGGCCCAGGGTGACATTCTGAAGGTATTTCTACATTTAGGCCAAATTTTTAGGCAAAGGTGACACAGAAGCACTTCTGAAGTGGCATTTGGGTGTCTTTACATAGACTGCTCAGAGATAGCTTAATGCATTTACACAGCAATTACAACTTTATACTTTGATACCAGGGGCTGATTTGGATCTGAGCAGGCATAATTTAGTCTGCCTCTTAGTCTTGGCATTGTGCCTTTACACTTAATTTTGAGCTGGCACAGAGCAGTCTTAACTTGGCTATGTAAAGACGAAACTAGTTACAGGTCTGCAAGAAAAAATTAATGTCATGATGCAGCCTTTTTTGAGAAACAAAAATAAAAAAAATGAAGAAAATTCTGTTTTCATTTACTCACTCATATACTGAACATCTTATAACTTCTATAGAATGTAAAAAGCAAAACTGTGAAGAGCTATGGGCCATTATTTTGCAATATAATTAAAGTGAATGTGGACAGGGCTTGTCTAGCTTTAAAAATGATTAAAAATCACCATAAAATTTTGTAAAAGTTGTTCGTAGAAATCATGTGCTATAGTTTAAGCCTTCTAAATTCATATGATAGCTTTGTGTGTGACACAGGCTTAAAATTGTTGCTAATCACTGATAATCTTCCATGAGCTTTAACTGTAACGACTGGATCATTGAGTCAATGATTGAACTCTGTATCATTATGAGCTGTGAGCGAATCATTTACATTACATTTAAATGTATGCATTTGGCAGACTCTTTTATCAGAAGTGAATTACAGTAAACACAGTATAAGGCTAGATGTCAAGAATTTCAATTAATAAAAAAAAACTTTTATTTCAGTCTGTTCTACACATAAAGATGGATTCAGTACAGAGGTTAAAGAGCACCGGGAAACCATACTTGAGTAAAAGTGCAGATACCTTACAGTGAAAATTACTCCACTACAAGTTACAAGTCACCAATTCCAAAACAACTTGAGTAAAATTCGTAGAGTATCTGATTTTAACAGTACTTAAGTATTTTACTTATTCTAAACTGTAACGCTGGGGAAAACAGGCAGAGGCCAGGATCTATGTGAAGGCATTTCATGGAAAAACTAGAACAAACAATAAACCAAAAATCTAAGTGTACAAAGAACAGAATGGCAGCCAAACAAACAACTATTACATTAAACAACTCACAAAGAACGTCTCAGGTTACGTATGTAACCATGGTTCCCCGAGTGGGGAACGAGACACTGCTCCCCTAGGGTTGCTATGGAACGCCCTCAAGCGTGACTCGTTGTCGAAGAAACATATGGAAAACACCACTGTTGGCCGGTGACTCCCAGACATCCTACCGTGCGAGCATAATAAAAGAGCCACCGGATAATACATCATCCGCTTCTTCATCTGAAGATTGCGTCCGAACATGGCCCAAAGCCTAGGGGAAGCAGTGTCTCGTTCCCCACTCGGGGAACCATGGTTACATACGTAACCTGGAGACGTTCCCCTTCAGGAACTTCGAACTGCGTCCCCTAGGGTCGCTATGGGGAACGCTATAAAATACCCACGGCACCATGCTAAGGGAGTGCAAGCCAATTTCGCGAAAAAGGCGAGCACTAAGCCAACTCTACCTGGCCTAAGGGATTGCCCCAGGGACGGTTTGATGGCTGTCAGTGATATATCCCCTTAGGCCAAAAACCCAGCTGCATACCCCAAGTACTTACTTGCTGGGTGCCGGGATTACCGGACTCCATGGTAAGCTCAGAGTCTTGAATCAGAAAAAGAATTCCTTTATAAGGGATATGGCCAAGCACCTAGTAACTAGGTCCTGGCCGATCACTCAGGGGCTACCACTTGCTCTGCAACAGCTTACTGAGGGAATGTCTCAACAGACCTTCTTGGTATGTAAACCCCCTTTTTGACCCAAAATATTGGGCAGAAGGAGTGGGCCCAAGGCACAAGCCGGGCTTAACCAGCTCAAAAAAGGCCCCGAAGCTGCGGCGGTGCGTAACCCTACCCTTACGGGATTTTAAGAAATAAGAACGCAAACTTTCGATGTGCGTACTTACCACTGAGTGGATTTAGAAAAAGTGCCCAAAGTCTGGCATGTGCCTTACCATAACATGTTTTTTAAACGTTCTATGCCCTGGAGCGGAGAACTACTCACTATATCATGGAGTGAGAGGGACTCAGACGCTCAAAGGGAGCGGCAAGCTCATAGATGACCCTCATGGTGAGGGAGCAATGCTGGCTCGACCCACAAGCGAGCGACCTGTCACAGAGCTCTGGGGCGGAGAAACTCAGACGCCCCGAAGGAGCGGCATGCTCATAGGTGACCTCTATGTGAGGGAGCAATGCTAGCTCGGACCAACAGGAAGAGCAACCTATCACAGAGTTCTGGGGAGCGGAGAACCTCATTCCTCAGAATGAGAGGGAACTCAGACGCTCCGAATGAGCGGCATGCTCATAAGGTAACCCTCGAGTGAGGGGAGCAATGCTAGCTCTACTCAGACCTCAGCAGGGAGCGGCATGCTCATAGATACCCTCTATAGTGAGGGGAGCAATGCTATGCTCGACCAGCAACGAGGACCTATCACAGAGCTCTGAGAGCGGAGAACTCATTCCGCCTTGCTAGTGCTCGCCATGATAATAAAAGGAAAACTGTATTCCTACCAGAATGCACGCTTCAAACAAAACAGTCAGTGAAGACGAAGAAGAGGATGATGTATTCTCCCCGTGGCTCTTTTATTATGATCGCACCGGTAGTGACGTCCATGGGCTGTCGCAGGCCAACAGTTGGTGTTTTTCCATATGTTTCTTCAGACACGAGTCACGCTGAGGGCGTTCC
The DNA here is from genome assembly GCA_027422405.1 of Ptychobarbus kaznakovi. Lineage (NCBI taxonomy): Eukaryota > Metazoa > Chordata > Actinopteri > Cypriniformes > Cyprinidae > Ptychobarbus > Ptychobarbus kaznakovi. The sequence goes on from CM049802.1 coordinate 10,769,324, forward strand.
CATAGCGACCCCTAGGGGACGCAGTTCGAAGTTCCCATGAAGGGGAACTAAAGAAACACTAGGCTATATATACAGTATATATATATATATATATATGCTCACCGGCCACTTTTTAAGTACTCTGTTCAATTGCTTGGTAACACAAATTGCTAATCAGCCAATCACATGGCAGCAACTCAGTGCATTTAGGCATATAGATGTGGTGAAGACGACTTGTTGAAGTTCAAACCGAGCATCAGAATGGGGAAGAAACGGGATTTTAGTGGCTTTGAACGTGGAATGGTTGTTGGTGCCAGACGGGCTGGTCTGAGAGTTTCAAAAACTGCTGATCTACTGGGATTTTCACGCACAACCATCTCTAGGGTTTACAGAGAATGGTCCGAAAAAGAGAAAATGTCTTGTTGATGTCAGAGGTCAGAGGAGAATGGGCAGACTGGGTAGAGACTATAGAAAGGCAACAGTAACTCAAATAACCACTCGTTACAACGAAGGTATGCAGAATACATCTCTGAACGCAAAACACGTCGAACCCTGAAGCAGATGGGCTACAGCAGCAGAAGACCACACTGGGTCCCACTACTGTCAGCTAAGAACAGGAAATGGAGGCTACAATTCGCACAGGCTCACCAAAATTGGACAATAGATGATTGGAAAAAACAACTACTTTATGTCTACAGTGTACCCATCTTCTGATGGCTAGTTCCAGCATGATAGTGTACCATGTCACAAAGCTCAAATCATCTCAGACTGATTTCTGGAACATGACAATGAGTTCACTTTACTCAAATGGCCTCCACAGTCACCAGATCTCAATCCAATAGAGCACCTTTGGGATTCTCTATTGCTCTATGCTCAGCCACAGCCATATCACCCTGCAGCCCAAGACCGGTTTCCCACTGAAGCTAAGCAGGGTTGAGTCTGGTCAGTACCTGGATGGGAGACCTCCTGGGAAAACTAGCTTGCTGTTGGAAGAGGTGTTAGTGAGGCCAGCAGGGGGTGCTCACCCTGCAGTCTGTGTGGGTTCTAATATCTGAGGATTGTTTCCAACGCCTTGTTGAATCTATGCCATGTAGAATTAAGGCAGTTCTGAAGGCAAAAGGGGGTCCAACCCGATACTAGCAAGTTGTACCTAATATAGTAAAATATTATACTAAAATAAAACTGAACACCTCAAAATTGTAATAAATAGATACATTTATTACATTTTTGAAATAAATACATTAAAAAGTCATCTTGCACTGGGTGTGCTGTGTAGTGCCTCGTATGCGCGAGAACACGCACAAAATGATTGAGAAACAGCACATTCCTAAGGGAGTCGTAAAAGGTTAATACATGAGCGATCCGCATTTAGCTGGCTGGCCGATTTCCTGCCCTAAGTCTCCTTGTCTCAGGAGACCCCTAAAAACTAGGAGAGATTTAAGGGAAACATCTGGATGTTCTCCAAAACAGGACAAAAATAACTCTTTATCTGGACGTGGTCCCGGAGGACCATTTAACGTATAACTCAATGATGCTATCAACAAAGAAGACGGATTTATGATGAGACTTTCGAACTGAGCCTCAACAGATACACATAAAAACGTGACATTCTCATGACCCCGGACAGCTCCTCTTTCGCTCCTCTTTCGCCCCCCCTGCAGGTCAAAGGAAATAACTTTTCTGTGTCTCTTCTCTCAGGGAACACCCAAACTTGTGTGGACTTTATGAACAAAGACATTCATTTATTCCATCACTATTAGAACAAAGATACCCAGGAAGGACGTGCTTGATGTCGTTCATATGCTTGGTGTGATTATTTGGATTGTAGGATGTGTTAATCTGTGCCTTAACCTGTGTAGTAGATACAATTAGTAGATGTACTTTGTGTGTCAAATGCGGAATGTTTGGTCTTGAGCGGAAGCTGTCGTCGTCAGCAATAAGTTGGTGTGGATGACAGTTAACCTTTAGCATCATAGCTCCGCCCCACAAGAACAATCTGATTGGGACAGCCGCCCGTGGGTGGACCCAAATCTAGCTGCTTAAAATGGACAACTAAAAGCTTTTAGCTTTAGACTTCGTCTCACTCACTCGCTGCTCGCAAACTTGCTAAAACCTCGGCGTCTTCATTGATCGTCCGGGAAGCGGTCCCCGCCTTTACCATCAGGCTGACCGCCAGAAGACCCAAACAGTTCGTCACTGAAGAACTTCAACACCTGAAGCCGTAGAACTTTAAACATCTTAATAGCATCATCATGTCACAAAGGAACCAACCGCCAATCACAAGAGGGTTTCCCCAGTGACATCACGCTACGACGTCAGCCGCCGGATATTTCCTGGAAACACGAGGAAACACACGGAAACAGAAAGATCTGTCCAGCTCAATGCAAAGCAAGTAGACAAAAAAAATCTCTATTCTTACTGAACTGTTGAATTGATCTGTATGCAGAAAAGATAGCAAAGTCTCTGCTGTGATCTTCCTCTCGTAAAAGTTACAAGATAGGAAAGAGTGCTAGCTTAAAATTTATTCTAGCCTCAAAACTCCTGGTATGTGTGTGCGTATGTGTATGTGTTTCATTTATAAAGAATGATGTCTTGTGATGTGTGATTTTCAGGTTTGAAACTATTTTGCCATAGATTACGTTACCTAGCTCAAATTGGATAAAGTACTCATTTTGTTTATTTTATCGTTGGCCACGAAGCAAGATAAACTAAATTGTTAAAGATATACTGATATTAATGGTCGCTGGACGAGTCATTAATAAAGTATAAATCATAAGTTAAAGATTAATATCACTTTAATCAAAGCAATATTGAATCTTTAATAAATGATTCCCCAAAGCTGAAATAATAGCTTCTAGATTTATTACAGCTGGTTTCAGCCTCATTGCCATTTGCAGTCATTTAAAACACCTGTGATTCACAACTATTTGCTAAGGAGCTCACATTCATGTAAAGTAGCCTTGTTCACAAGTTTGGGTAAGGGCAAAACGCAAAAGATATAGTACTTTCAGTGCCCTGTAGTTGGTGATATCACATCATTTGTAGCAGAAATAAATTGCTTCAGAAAAGCTAGGTGCCATACAAAATGTGTAACTGGAACACTCATTTCAAATGTAATTGAGTAAAGAGTACAGATACTCATTAAAAAATGTAGTTAAGTAGAGAGTAAGCGTTGCTAATATCTTTGATACTCTGTAAAACTACAAAGTATCCGAAAATATACTCAAGTACAGTAATTAGTTAAATTTACTCCAATACTTTACACCTCTGCTTCAGTAAATGTTGTGTACAAGCCATATTGACCTCTTTTATGAGGCCTTTTTGTCATTTTTGGCTAAAATAGTCTAAAATAATTTCATGCTCCACATAAGAAATTAAGAGAGACGTATTACATGTGAAAAGGGATTTAAAAAGTACAAATTGTGCCAGTTTAAATTATCATGTTCATGAACGTCACATTCATTTTTATTTTTCATTTAATCTTAAGACATACGACGTGTGACTGAGAGGGTACTGTAGATGTTGCTGTACACATCCAGATAAACAGAGCAAGAATAACAAGTATCTCAGAAAGGCTTTTCAAACAATATTTTTTGGTCTGTCTGTATGTAGAACAAACATCAGGCAGCTTTTTATTTTATCTTGCTGTTGTTTGTGATCTACATTTGATCTTACTGCCTTCCAGATCTATGATGGTAAAGACAACGCTGCTCACATGCTGGGGGCCTTCACCGGTTCATCTATGCTGGGTCTGACCCTCATCAGCACCTCCAATCACCTTTGGCTGGAGTTCTACAGTGATGCGGAGGCCAGTGGAGAAGGCTTCAAACTGGTCTATTCCAGTAAGTTATTACATTGGCCCTATACACTGCACACACTTCAGCACACGAGGGCTTGACCTTAGTAAAAAAGAAACGCTATTCACACCAAATAAAGTGTCCATCTTAATAAAGAGCACCTTTCTCGCAAGAGTCGCTCACATTGCAGACGAATGACAGGAAGAAGGCAGCAGATGGAATGTTATTGCTTTATTTTGACCAACGGCGTGTTTCCTGCAGGCAACCAATAGTGGATGATGGCTTCTATATTATCAACATATCTTGCATATGGCCATATTGCCCATTAGTGAGCCAATTTATGTTTTTCTTGATGATAGTCAAGATGATAGTCATGATGCAAGGACACATTATTTTACATGTTATTTCCAAACCATTTTTCATAGTTCTGCGTTATCAGGCCATACATGTTCTGATAATGGAGCATTAGTTGGATGAATTTGTTCTTAATTGCAGTTAGTTGCAGTTTGTATGTTTTCTATGGATGTTCTGTGGTGGGCTGTGAGCAGTGTGTGGTATTTTAATGCTTGGCCTTGTCCTCTTGAATGAGTTTGTTTCTGTGTATTGTCTGATGGATTACTGCGCAGTTCTCATATCTGTGACGCACAAGGTCATAGATTTGACCTTTTTATGTGCATTTTAAAATCAATGAAATGAATAATAGCTGATATAACTGATCAATTGATCATGTAGAGACATGTTTACATAAATATATATTTGTTCACTACATCTTAAAAGTAATTAATTAATTTACAACCATTACACTAATATAAAAAATCTAACAATGTTTAAAAATGTATTTTATACAGTGTTAAAATAGATTGTTTTTAACGTATTGTTACGACCGCTAGGGGTCAGCCGTAGCAGGAAATAGAAAGAGTCTCGATACCAGAGAGATGTTGAGTTCCAAGGATTTACAAATAAGGGTTTAGCTTCAGGGGCAGACAAGGCCAAAACAACAAACAAAAAATATATACTTTGTTAACACTCTACACTTCCTAAGTCAAAATGAAAGAAACAAAAATACAGTTTCAACTTACCTGACTCTCTAAACCAAAAAAAATGTGAAAAGATGTTTCAAAATAAAATGGCATCTATCCCCCTACTACCCTTAACTTAAAAAAAATGATGTACAAAATATTACAAAAGATATATATTTATGTTAACAGCAAACAATTCACAATCTGCATCCAAAATCGTAGTCAATCAGGCATAGGTCAAGTTAACAAGGAATATCACAGAATGGAAATAAAACACTATCACAGAATTACAATCTGGTAAGACACTCAAAGACTTAAATGAACGACGACATCAAAAGCACCAAGGCAAACTACAGAATCACACAGATGGCACAATCATGGCCTCTATTGAGTGTTTGGGGCAGTCCTTATATCTGGGTCAGGTGAGGAGGAGAACCAATCGCAGCCACCAACAAATTCTCTCAAGAAACCGCCCATATGAAACACATACATACACAGAAAGAACACAAGAGGGCAGAATGGAAACAATGAACAAATGATTTAGGGTCATAACAGTATTTTCATACTGTTTGATCTCAGATAATGTTAAAGTAAACACAATGTGTGGTTTGAATAAATCAATGAATGAATGAATGATGCATTTATATAGCTTTATTGTGTATTGCTGTACACCCAAAGCACTTTACAACCATGTGGGGGGGTCTCTCCTCAACCACCACCAGTGTGCAGCATCCACTTGGATGATGCGACGGCAGCCACAGGACAACGGCGCCAGTGCGCTCACCACACACCAGCTACAGGTGGAGAGGAGAGAGAGTCATAGAGTCAATCAAGTGGATGGGGATTATTAGGAGGCCATGATTGACAAGGGCCAGTGGTGGGAATTTGGCCAAGACACCGGGGTTACACCCCTACTCTTTACGAGAAGTGCCATGGGATTTTTAATGACCACAGAGAGTCAGGACCTTGGTTTAACATCTCATCCGAAAGACGGTGCTCTTTGACAGTATAATGTCCCCATCACTATACTGGGACGTTAGGACCCACACAGACCACAGGGTGAGCACCCCCTGCTGGCTTCACTTACACCTCTTCCAGCAGCAACCTAGTTTTCCCAGGAGGTCTCCCATCCAGGTACTGACCAGGCTCAACCCTGCTTAGCTTCAGTGGGCAACCGGTCTTATGCTGCAGGGGTGATATGGCTGCCAGTTTAAAATGTTAACCATTAAAATTGTAAATGTTTAGAGCCAGAAATGTACAGCAATGTCAGTCAGGAAATGTAACATTCAGCAAACTTATAGACAGATATTTTATGTCATTTTGAACCGTAAATAAGGCTTTAATGTGAATAACATAACTATCAATGATTTATGAACTCAAATAAAATATCGTCACTCAGCTAATGAAGATATGCATGAAATCATATGATACATGTATTACATTGTCACATCTGCAGTCTAGAAATATTAGGAGGGATTATTTGCTAAATGTAATTGTATCACTTCGTACTCTTGCTTAATTCCAAAAAAATTATTTCCTCACAACTCAGCAACCAGTAATAATAATAATAAATTGTATTTGTAATGCGCCTTTCTTAAACTCAAAGCGCAGTAGATAGGAAAAGCTTTTTCTTACATGGGAAGGACATTACATAGAAGCATGAGAACACCTGAAACAATCAGCTTTTGGTCAGCTCAAAGGGATTATCAGGAAGTGGACCAGGAGAAACATGACTGTGTCTCCGCTGACCTTGGCTTTGTTGGCCCAGAGCCAGAGTTCTGCAGGCACTTGGTCTGAATTCTGTGTGCTTTAATGCTATTGTGCTCACAGTGTGGGATTCAACAAGGTTTTAGTTCCAGTGGGGGGTAAAGTATTAACCTGCTGGTGGGCTATCTCATTTGAAATCGACTAAATCCCTTTCTGTCTACGATTCCATTCCCCCTGAAGGATTAGCCATTTGAGTGTATAATAAAGGTCAGAGAGATCCAGAGAAGCCGGGCCAACTCCGGTATCTAGATGTTGTAATTTAGAGACTTGATCCAGGACAGGGGGGAGAATGTTGCTGATTAAAATAGCACTGTTTATTTCGCTGAGTCCTAATCTCAACCCAAGCATGCTGTGAAACTACAACCTGTAATCAACTAGCAATCAAAGCCGGGTGTCAGATTTTAGTGACGTTGTTACCTCCACCTACAGTTGATGCTAAATGCTGTTGTGTTTATCTGTACTTAACAACTTGCAGCTTAATGGTGGATAAGCTTAATGGTGGATAAGCTATACAAGTCCCCATGTGGTCATCTTAAGAGACCTATTATTTTTGAGAGTAAACTCTGAGATAAGGGGATTTTGCTAAACTGAGACACCCTCACAATCTTTGTAGCACTTTAGTTTTTTTTTGTTACTGAGCTGAAATGTTATACTTAATGAACATTATTGAATTAAAAAGCATCATATTATGCTTGACTAACCATTACATACTGTACGTTATAATAGTTATTTTATCAGTTTGTTTGTATATATACACTCACTGGCCACTTTATTAGGTACACCTTGCTAGTACTGGGTTGGACCCCATTTTGCCTTCAGAACTGCCTTAATTCTTCATAGCATAGATTCAACAAAGTGTTGGAAACATTCCTCAGAGATTTGGTCCATATTGACATGATAGCATCACTCAGTTGCTGCAGATTTGTCGGTTGCACATCCATGATGCGAATCTCCCGTTCCACCACATCCCAAAGGTGCTCTATTGGATTGAGATCTGGTGACTGTGGATGCCATTTGAGTAAAGTGAACTCATTGTCATGTTCAAGAAACCAGTCTGAGATGATTTGAGCTTTGTGACATGGTACATTATCCTGCTGGACGTAGCCATCAGAAGATGGGTACACTGTAGTCATAAAAGGATGGACATGGTCGGATCTCAAAATCAAACAGTCATTGTTGGAAAGGGTTCAAATACACAAAAATGCTGGAAAACCAAAGAGTTTGTGGGAACTGAAGGATTTTTCTGAAGAACAGCAGGCAGTTTAACTGTTCAGGACAAACAAGGGACTCATGAACAACTATCACTAAACAAAAAAAACACAGTATTAAGAATCAAGGGGAACCTTTGAACAGGGTCATTTTTATAAATTCAACTATTATTTTCTCTTGTGTACTATATGTAAACATGTTATGTGAAATATATTATTCAGGTCAGAAAATAAATAAACAATAACATGCATTTTGTATGATCCCTCTTATTTTGGTAAAATAAATCTGATTCTGAATTAACATTTTGCAGATTCTGAAAGGGGGTGTAAACTTTTGACCTTAACTGTATATATGTATATGTGTATATATACATATACATATTTTCTTGGAGCAACTACTGTTTATATTAATATTTGCATGTACATGAAATCATAACATGCTTGTGTTTAATAACTTGTTAATGAAGGTTACTATAAAAAAAACGTAGAAATATTTGTACTTAATTAAAATTCTGTGATATACTGAGTGAGCTGCCATGTGTTTTCGGCTATTTCTGAGTACAGGCTGTTTAATGATAATGAGTCATAGCTATACAATTAATAACAGGATGTGTCGCACAGTGAGATGGCCTGTGCTTTGGTTCTGATTATGGCTCCAAATTAACCAAGCACTTAATCTTAATTGTTCTGCCTGCTTAGCAAGGGGCCGTCACTGCCTACTAGCCCAGTAGGATCTTAACTTCAAATTGTTGCCATTAATAATCACATTAATGGCAAACTTTTACAGCTTTGCCACAGAGCAGCATGAAAATATCAGGCGAAGGAAATCATCGCTGTAATGACCTCATAAAGCTGAATGCAGAACAGTTATTTTTCTCAGTCTTATATGAATCTAGTCTTACTAAACTCATCATAGTGCTCTATTTTTGTCATGTTTGACAGGTTTATGCAGGGATGTTTAATAAATGACAAAAAAGTACAATAAAAGCTCTATTCTTAAGAAAATATTGACATTGTCTGTAGTCAAACAGCCATCAGTAAGCTAACAGACATAATGTCTTTCAGGTTTTGAGCTTTCTCACTGTGAGGACCCTGGGGTGCCCCAGTTTGGCTTCAAGGTCAACGACCAGGGCCATTTCTCTGGCAGCACCATCACCTACAAGTGCGACCCCGGATACACACTGCACGGCAGCGGTGTGCTCAAATGCATGACAGGAGAGAGGCGGGCCTGGGATAATCCTCTTCCTTCCTGCATCGGTAAGACTTCAACGGCTTAAACTATGTAGAAAGGATGTGCCGTAAATTATTAGTGTACTTTGAAGCAGGGTCACAGTCATAGATGAGTATAATCAGGATAAGTACAGTCTTTGAATTCTTTCAGCTTTGACTATTTTGTGAAAATTCAAAGTCGCTATTTCATGAATCTAGAATGATAAAAGCCTTTGCACATCAATCAATTTTGCAGCCTTATGGTTCTACTGAAAGAATGCAAGTGATTTCTTTGTAACAGCACACATATTTTCATCCTAGTAGTCTGGTAAAGCCAGAAAAGAAAAAAGTAAAATGTATATTTGATGTGACTTGCATATGTTATGATATTTTGCATGGTGTGCTTATGTGCAAGTAACATCATGAATCCAACTTACACTTTCTTCCCTCTAACTCTTTGCATTGATCCTGAGCACTCTGTCTGGGTTTATTTTGCAATATAATGTCCAGCAGACTGTACATTAAACTGTATATTATATTATAGTATATTATATTATACAACCCGAATTCCAAAAATGTTGAGACATTTTTTGTAAAAGCATTTCAAATCACATGAACCAATATTTTATTCACAATAGAACATAGAGAACATAAAAAATGTTTAAACGGATACATTTTACACTTCTATCATTAAATGAGCTCATTTCAAGTTGTATGCTTGCTACAGGTCTCAAAAAAGTTGCACTGGGGCAACAAAGGGCTGAATAAACAAGACATTTTGAAAAGATTCAACTGGGAGAACATCTAGCAACTAATTAAGTTAATTGACATCAGGTCTGTAACATGATAGCTATAAAAGGGATGTCTTAGAGAGGCAGAGTTTCTCAGAAGTAAAGATGGTAGAGGCTCTCCAATCTGTGAAAGAGTGTGTAAAAAGATTGTGGAATACTTTACAAATAATGTTCCTCAATGTCAAAATGCAAAGGCTTTGCCAATCTTATCATCTACAGTGCATAACATCATCAAAATATTCAGAGAAACTGGAGAAATCTCTTTGCGTAAGGGACAAGGCGGAAGACCTTTGTTGGATGCCCCTGGTCTTCGGGCCCTCAGATGACACTGTATCACTGATCGACATGATTCTCTCATTGACATTACTAAATGAGCCCAGGAATACTTCCAGAAACCACTGTCGGTAAACACAATCCGATGTGCCATCTGAAGGTGCCAACTACAGCTCTATCATGCAAAAAGGAAGCCATATGTGAACATGGTCCAGAAGCGACATTGTGTCCTGTGGGCCAAGGCTTATTTAAAATGGACTGTTCCAAAGTGGAAAAGTGTTCTATGGTCAGAGGAGTCCAAGTTTGACGTTATTTTTGGAAATCAATGATGCCATGTCCTCCAGGCTAAAGAGGAGGGAGACCTTCCAGCGTGTTATCAGCGTTCAGTTCAAAAGCCATCATCTCTGATGGTATGGGGGTACATAAGTGCATGTGGTATGGGCAGCTTGCATGTTTTGGAAGGCCCTCTGAATGCTGAAAGGTATATAAAGGTTTTAGAGCAACATATGCTCCCCTCCAGATGATGTGCATTACAGCAGGACAATGTAAAACCACATTCTGCAGCTATTACAAAAGCATGGCTTCGTAGTAGAAGAGTCCGGGTGCTGAATTGGCCTGCCTGCAGTCCAGATCTTTCACCTATAGAGAACATTTGGCGCATCATTAAATGAAAAATATGTCAGACAACCACAAACTCTTCAGGAGCTGGAAACCTATATCAGGCAAGAATAGGACCAGATTCCAACACCAAAACTCCATAAACTCATAACCTCGATGCGCAGACATCTTTAAACTGTTTTGAAAAGAAGAGGAGATGCTACACCATGGTTAGCATGCCCCCGTCCCAACTATTTTGAGACCTGTAGCAGGCATCAAATTAGAAATTAGCTAATTTTGTGCATAAAATTGAAATAATTCTCAGTTTAAACATTTATGTTATCTATGTTCTATTGTGAATACAATATTGGTGAATAAATGTTATATTATACTATACTCTATTATACTGTAATATATTATATTATATACCTGATTTAAAGTAATGACTTGAAAGACTTCAGAAATTGAAAAGGAAAAATGATGAGCTGTTAATTCAGGTTGTCAGACAGTGAAGCTCTTTTCAAATATCTTTTGATTATTATCTTTTGATTTCGAATATCTGTTTATTAATATCCAACAGAAATTTTCTAGTACAAATATAGAGTAATGTAAATCTACGCCACTATCACCACCCTGTATATGGCTATGAATTTAATAATGCACCAGGACTGTAAGTGTTGTATATGCAAAAGGAAATTACATAGAAGTTACAAAGGGTCATTACCATTAACGGTGACTCAAGTACAAAATATTTGTCCATTCGTTCAGAACCAGAGCTTAATCTAGCATTAGGAATCAAATGGGTGATTTAAAAGTTTCAAGGTTGTGCTGTATACTGACTTTTCTAATGTTGTTCCTGAAGGAAAAGGGGTCAAAAAGCTAAAAAGGGCAAATATATGAATGTTGTAGGTTAACAACATAATTCATATATAAATTAACATATTCATTTATATATGTCGACCATAATAAAAAATAAAATTATTAGTAACACTTTATTTTAATTCTCACTATTAGCTAGCATGCATATTACTAGCATATTGGCTGTTTATTAGTACATATTGAGCATTTAATTTTGCTAATGCCTACATGACCATATTTTAGATACCTTAATCCTACCCCATACCCAAAGTAGCACATTGGGAGTTTATTAAGGCAAAAGTCATAGTTATAAGTTAGTTAAAGGGATAGTTCACCCAAAAATGAAATTTCTGTCAAGAATTACACACCCTCATGTCGTTCCAAACCCATAAGACCTTCTTTCATCTTTTTAACTCTTTTTTAACTTTTTAAATTATATTAAGATATAATATAACCCTTTCTAACCCTGAATAGACAGCAATGGAACTACCATGTTCAAGGCCCAGAAAGGTAGTAAGGATATAGTCCATGTGACATCAGTGGTTCAACCATAATTTTATGAATCTACAAGAATACTTTTTTTAACAATTTATGCTCTTTCGTGTCAGTTTCCGCTGCACATTAACAAGAGTCCGAATTTAAATTTTTGGTAGTGAGAACTGGACCTTGAAATAAAATGTGACCAAATTAATATATGTAAAAGGTAAAAGGTGACATTGTAAGATATTGTATATATATAGTAATTGTCAATTATAAAAAAAGTGATATTTTATTGTATTGTTTTTGTTATTGTTGTTGTTTTTTGTGATTATTGCTTACTTTTTACATTTGAAAAATTCAAGAAATATTACCTAATGCAAACAGGCAAATTCATGGACTACAGAATGGCAGATATTCTTATTAGAACAAATGATCGCTTTACCTCTTTAATGTCCTTTTGGTGCATGGAGATTTTTTGTTGTCATAGAAACGACATTTGAACTTGGATACTTGAGAGTATGCATCGTTCCAGCCTGATCTCTCCTTCTGGTTATCATAACTGAGCTCAGTGTTGCTCTCAGCCATTTGTCATAATTATCAAGGGCTGCAGTATAAGCACCTCCCCATTTCTTTAGCTAGCAAAGCAGCAATATTGCTCGTATTTTGCACTAGAAAAAGCACATTAGAGCTCTTAAAAGGCCACATTATGCTGCCTTTAACCTTTTAAAGTAATTCCTTCTTACAAACAGCAAATGTTTCTTAACAAAATTAGCGATGGTGGAAGCCCCTCGCACCATCTGCGATAAATGGTGCAGGTTGTTAATATTGCAGCTGATGCAGGGGTCCCAGTTAAGCTATGGAGATGATTCTTCAGCAAGCGTAGCACATGAGGGGTTGAGATAGGACTGTGTGCCACTATTACTTCCTTCACTTTCCTGATGAATGGTGATTATGGGGATTTAGCCTCCAATGAGTTGGATATTGGTATGTATACTGACCCCAGATCAGATTTGCTCACTATTAGATTTAGTCTTAATGAGGTCTGATTTGACTCAAAGCGCTCATCCAAATTGCTTCCGTGCGGGCAGACGTAGATAAAACACAGTGACTTTCCTGTGTTAAACACAGAGCATGTTTTTTACTCACATTCGTCTCATTTCTACATCAAAACCGATAGTAGGCTTGCAAAATACTAATCAGCCTTTCAGGCTGATATTTTTCAGGATTGTCTGCCAGCATTAATAATACATACTTAATAATGTGGAGGATATTTCACTTCCTTAGACAGGCGAAATGTGCGGGTCATTTGATGTGACCTTTAGCAAAAGTGAGATATATAAAAATAGTGAGAAGGCGTATCCTTTTTTTTATTAAAGATGAAATATTTAACTATTTTTATATTTTTTCATTCAAGTTCACAGGTAAAGGGTGTGAATGAGACCTTCCAATTCACCCGTTTCTGCAGAGGAAGCTACACCACCGCAGTGCTAAATCAGCATTCCTCTCAACAGCAGTACCATGATCTGTGGGTCGAAACGTTCAGTCATAAACACACCTAGCGTGAAACGGCTCGACATGTTGTCATAATTGCGCTAAAAGAGGACGTGCAAATTTTCAGCCTCAAACCAGAGGCCCCTTCAACTCCTAATCTTCCTGCATTGATTTTCAATGCGTGAGCAGCCAATCAGGGGTGATTGAGCGCTCCTAACCGTCCAATGACACGTGATTAAGACGCTGCTCTGATGAGCGATGAACATGGCAGGATGTTGGTTTAGCGAGAAGCTGGGGAGAAATAAGTTTGAAAATGCCTCTATTCCGGATGTCTAAAAAATACTCTAATGTTTAGATTAATCAAGTCGCAATCTGAACCCTGTTATTCAGGCTTCATTGAACTGTGGGTCCATTGTTTGTCATGTAGATGGTTTATGCAAATAAGGCTCAGTGACAGGAATTGCTGAAAAGGGAATCATTAAGAAACGGTGCATGTCTCTATCAAAACTGTTCCTCCCGGCTCCTGCAGTTTTTTACAAGAGGGAGAATAGGAAAGACAGGATAGGGGAAGATAGAAATGGGTCTGAGGAGAAAAGAGAGCCTGCAATTAAAGTTTCTTAATAAAGTGCTTGTTAAAGCCGACTAATAATGAACCGAGTACAGAGGGCTAAAGTAGCTAGTCTGAATGCCATCAGGAGGCATCAAAATGGATGTCAGGCTCATTTGTTCATTTGATTGATGCTCTGACTTGAAGCTGACAAATCACCTTGGCTGCTTATATGGAGGAGAATAGAGGAGTGGTGGAACAAGACGAGGTGAAACAGGTTCCAGTCGAAGCCACCATTGTTGGGTGTATATTCAACTATGGGGACTTTTGACTCTGTGGACTTTTAAATCTTAAACTTCCTTAAAATACACTTCCTCGTTATAACGCAAAATAAAACTCAAACTTGGTAGTTTGTTTAAGTTGTCAACTTAATATGCATGCATCACAGATAAATTCTGCCATTTTGTAGCCCTTGAACTGTCTCTCATTTCAAACCACAATTCATTCTGTGATGGAAATGATATTCTAATTCCATAGCTAGTGTTTCATTAATCCTAAATATACACATTTCATGAATAATTTGTCTGTAGTTGCAGTATGAATTGACCTTAAAATATACTGGCTCTTCCAAGCTTTATAATGGCAGTGAATGGGGTTTGAGAGATTTTGATGTCCAATAAAATTGCATAAATTCATCATAAAAAGACTCCAGGGGGAATGTTTACTTTTTGTACGAAAAATATATCCATATTTAAAACTTTCTAAACCGTAATCTCTTGCTTCCGCTTACTGTCGTACATGCGTACACGAGTGTGGCGTTCCAGCAGATGACTTATCCCCCTTATAATAACTGATATATTTATCCAAAACTGATATAGTCAGAAATGTCTAAATGAAGAGAAACATTTATTAGTAAGAGTAATTTAGTAAGAAAAACATGCCTTTATTTTTTGTATTTATTCTTTATAAAATAGGCTTTAAGAAGCCAGACATCGAAGACAATGAAAATGGTTGAGATGGAAGCACACATCTAAATGTGTATGTTTACAGCACATTTCATTCTTCAAATTTTATTAGAGGTCAAATAAATAAGTGTGTAGTCTAATGCAGTGGTTTTCAAACCCTGGGTTGTGACCCTCGGGTGGGTCGCGAGACTGAAAAATGGGTCGCCAGGATGATTTAAGGAAAACATATGTATGTAACCAAGTTCAAGGCTCAGGAAAGAAGCAACTAAATAAACATAAACAACAAAACGAAAGTAACCAGCAGCCGCCCAGGTCAGAATCAAATGTGCATTTGTGTTTGCGCTCTGTTTTTGCAGTGTTGTACATTGTAGCAAATTAGAGACATATCTGTTGATTTCTATTACGCAATGGCCAATCAGAGGAGTTTTAGTGAGTCAGAATCCACTCACCGCTCAGAACGCGAGTGTTCTTGTTCAGTCCAGAGTTCTGGAAGCTCACAACGTGAATCCTCTGATTACAATGAACAAAGTGTAGAGGTGATGTAAATAAGAGATTAATTGTGCCATGTTGATATTCATTATTATTGCGGAATTACAGATTGCGATAAATTGAAATGAGTGACAGCTTTTTAAGGAAGTGCACTTAGCGCGCTTCCTTTGCTGTATGTTCTCCTTTTAGAATTTGAATAAAAGTTTTGTTTTTCATGCTGCTAATAGGACCAATACTTGCAACAAACTTTCGGAAGTGACATCCGCATATTCTCTCGAAATCGCAATGACATTGTAATAATCATGACTATGGATTGGACAAAATATGATATGTCAGAATAAATGTGCATGAAGACAAAGCCCCCTAACTAATTTCAGAAGCACCGACAGTGTCTTTCCTTCCTTTCTTCCTTCTTTCCTTCCTTCCTTCCTTTCTTTCTTTCTTTCTTTCTTTCTTTCTTTCTTTCTTTCTTTCTTTCTATGTGTGTGTCTTTATATATATATATATATATATATATATATATATATATATACACAGTATCTCACAGAAGTGAGTACACCCTCACATTTTTGTAAGTATTTTATTATATCTTTTCATGTGACAACACTGAAGAAATGACACTTTGCTACAACGTAAAGTAGTGAGTGTACAGGTTGTATAACAGTGTCTATTTGCTGTCCCCTCAAAATAACTCAACACACAGCCATTAATGTCTACCGCTGGCCACAAAAGTGAGTACACCACTAAGTGAAAATGTCCAAATTGGGCCCAATTAGCCATTTTCTCTCCCCGGTGTCATGTGACTCGTTAGTGTTACATGGTCTCAGTTGTGAATGGGGGGAGCAGGTGTGTTAAATTTGGTGTCATCGCTCTCACTCTCTCATAATGGTCACTGGAAGTTCAGCATGGCACCTCATGGCAAAGAACTCTCTGATGATCTGAAAAAAAGAATTGTTGCTCTACATAAAGATGGTGTAGTCTATACGAAGATTGCCAAGACCCTGAAACTGAGCTGCAGCACGGTGGCCAGGACCATACAGCGGTTTAACAGGACAGGTTCTCCTCAGAACAGGCCTCGCCATAGTGGACCAAAGAAGTTGAGTGCTTGTGCTTAGCGTCATGTCTAGAGGTTGTGTTTGGGAAATAGACTTATGAGTGCTGCCAGCATTGCTGCAGAGGTTGAAGGGGTGGAGGGTCAGCCTGTCAGTGCTCAGACCATATGCCGCACACTGCATCAATTTGGTCTGCAAGCCTCTTCTAAAGAAAGCCCACAAACAGTTTGCTGAAGACAAGCAAACTAAGGACATGGATTACTGGAACCATGTACTGTGGTCTGATGAGACCAAGATCAACTTATTTGGTTTAGATGGTGTCAAGATTTGGCTTAGATGTGTGTGGCGGCAACTAGGTGAGGAGTACAACGACAAGTGTGTCTTGCCTACAGTCAAGCACAGTGGTGGGAGTGTCATGGTCTGGGGCTGCATGAGTGCTGCCGGCACAAGGGAGCTACAGTTCATTGAGGGAACCATGAATGCCAACATGTACTGTGACATACTGAAGCAGAGCATGATCCTCTCCCTTCGGAGGCTGAGCCGCAGGGCAGTATTTCAACATGATAACGACCACTGCCTTGCTATAGAAGCTGAGGGTATTGAGCCCTATTGAGCATCTGTGGGGCATTCTCAAATGGAAGGTGGAGGAGAGCTCTAACATCCACCAGCTCCGTGATGTCGTCATGGAGGAGTGGAAGAGGACTCCAGTGGCAACATGTGAAGCTCTGGTGAACTCCATGCCCAAGAGGGTTAAGGAAGTGCTGTAAAATAATGGTGGCCGCACAGAATATTGAGACTTTGGACCCAATTTGGACATTTTCACTTAGGGGTGTACTCACTTTTTTGGCCAGCGGTTTAGACATGAATGACTCTGTGTTGAGTTATTTTGAGGTGACAGCAAATGTACACTGTTATACAAGCTGTACACTCACTACTTTACATTGTAGCAAAGTGTCATTTCTTCAGTGTTGTCACATGAAAAGAAATAATAAATTATTTAAAAAATGTGAGGGGTGTACTCACTTTTGTGAGATACTGTATGTGGGTCGCGTCAATTTAAAAATAAAAGATATGGTCGCTCTTAAAGTCAAATGGTCTAATGGGACTGTTTCCCACCACAGTTAAAACCAATCCTCAATACATGACACATTGCTGACTGTAATTGACTGAGTTGCAGTCTTTATCAATATATATTGATCATATTTTATCAATATATATATCGATAATATAAAATAAAATACAACCTATACTAGGATGCTGGGAGAGGTAACTGGTTCAGTGCAGTCTAAAAGCTAAAACTTAATTATTCAGCTTCAATAGTTCCCCTCTAATTCCCCTCTTTGTTTTTACATACATCTTTTTTTCATAAATAAATAAATTGTTGTTCTGTACGATACAGAAACTTTTTTGCACTGTGTTTAGATGTCTGAAAACACCACGGTACTTTATTGATCTAACCGCATCGCATGTTTTACACTGATTTTTATTCTCGGACTGCCCCTCTGTGTTGTGCTTGTTTGCCAGGCACCCCTAATTATTTCAGCGCATGCCTGCAAATCTTCAGGGGCCATGATGTGTTTGTACAAGTGTGAGAGTATGCATAAATTCACCACGGTTTAATTTTTCTTCTCAATTCATGTTCGGTCTCTTCCTCCTATCACATTTTACCCTTTAATTTTTCCCAGCTGAATGCGGTGGACGTTTTAAAGGGGAGACATCAGGACGTATTTTGTCGCCAGGTTATCCGTTCCCCTATGACAACAATCTGCGCTGTACCTGGGTTGTCGAGGTGGATTCGGGCAACATCATCAGGTGCTGATAAGTATTTGCTTCCAACTGTCCATCTACTGTCCGCCTTTCTCTAGAATTAGCGATTGGAACATTACCGAGCCCATAAGAATGCAACCAGGGAATTCAGCTGAGATTAGAGGTCTTTATCTATTAATAAACCTCTAATGGCAGACCTGGCCATTGATGTACAGAGAGAAAAGGAGACATCAGATGAGCTGATGGTACCTCGTAAATCTCTTTGTTTACCAGCTGCATGGCCAAACTCATTATAAAGCTTAAAATGCTGTTGAACATTTAATGTTGCACTACAATCCAATAATTTGTCCTCTTTCCAATTCTCTCAGCAGCATAAGTTTTTTGAAATCGCATACTTGTTCATTATCTGTTCATCTGCGGCTGATGTCTCAATCAGACCAGATTGCTAAATTGTTATCAAGGACTCCCGCTCAGAAAGTAGATGCGATTGTTCTCCTCAATTATTGAGCCCTGGAGCATAATATTTGCGATATGATTGTCTGACACTACCTCTGTTTGATTCGTCACGGCTCTGCAAAGAATTTTGAACATTCATTTCTGCCAAATCAAACTATCTTATTTACTGTATTCACAGTAAATATGAAATAATCTGCTGAGTGATGTAAATATTAAACACTTAAACAGATACTCCACCCCAAAATAATTCCTAATTTAAGATATTTTGGATGAAAACAGGGAGGCTTGTGACTGTCCCATTGACTGCCAAGTAAATTGCACTGTCATGGTCCAGAAAAGTATGAATAGCATTGCCAGAATACTCCATCTGCCATCAGTGGTTCAATGTAATTTAATGAAGCGACGAGAATACTTTTGTATGAAAAAAAATAAGAAATAACAACTTATTATTATTCAACAATTAGGCACCGCAACGTCTCCTCTGTGTCAGCGTAGTGCCATTTTGGAGATTATCCCCTGGACGCAAAATGTGTACACTCTTCTGTAGCAGCTTGGACACAGGAATGCGTCTTCGTAAATTTACGCTCTGATTTGAATGCAAACAGCGCCCCCTTGTGGCCCGCCTTATACAGAAGAGATAATCTTCAAAATGGCGCTACGCTGACGGAGAGGAGACGTTACGGTGCCTAATTGTTGAATAAAGTCTTTATTTTTGTTTTATTTATGTACAAAAAGTATTCATAAAATTCAGATTGAACCATTCATTTTGGGGTGGAGTATCCCTTTAATGACATTTGGTATTATTGAGAGTATTTTTTAATGTTTTAATTAGTTTTTATACTGTATCTATATTTTGTCTTCTCATTTTAAATTAATATCATATTAATTTTGTTGATTTTGTCTTTTCTTGTGTGTTTTTACATTTTTTATTGATTAAAGTTTTTATAATTTTTTTTATTTCAGATGTAATTTGTTATTTTAGTAGTTTCAAGTTAACCTAAATGAAAATGAGCAATATTGCCTAAGCAACTAGCTTAAATAAAAGACACTAAACAATAAAAGAAACGCAACACTTTTGTTTTTGCCCCCATATTTCATGAGCTGAACTCGAAGTTCCCTTTCAAGGGAACTCCGTTGCGTCGATTTGATGCTTTAGGGGAACGCTTTGCATGATAAGTCTTGAAGCACATGTGAAATCAATCCAAGGTGTAATTGGGACATCAGAGCGGGTGACGTTACGAACCAGGAAGCTATAAAGCCTGCCCAAACGAAGCTGTCACTAGCTTTTTGTGTCTTCACAAGCGCTGTGAAGACACAAAATTGTCTGTCCTATTTGGTGTTTTCTGTTACTTTAATACAAAGAGAACAGATATGGCGAGCACTAGCTGTAAGCACTGCGATGTGCTTCCCTTGCGGACACTCCGATCCCGCCTGGCGTTCTTTCACAAGAGGACGCTCAGGCTCGCATTCCCCTACAGTCCTGGGTTTCACAAATGGATCTGTAAGTGGGGTTAGGGATGAGCACAGCCTTATCTCTACCTTCAGCTAACAGGTCCAGTGCCTCTTATCGGGGTCAACAGATACTGAGGATTTGCCACCTCAGTCTCGAGCTTATTGAGGTTGTAACAAGAGCAGTCTACTGGCCAGCAGAGGAGGAGGACGTTCGTTCTAAAATAAATTTATATATATCTATATATATATATATTAAAAAAGGACGCACGCTTCTTGCCTTCTCGTGCACAACCTCAACTCTGGGGACTGACGTTTTTTTTTCCTGATCTCCACACCGACATGTCGAGATCGTATCAGAAACCGGTTCCCTATAGAGTTTATAGTACACAAACATTTCACTATTCCTCTATAATAAATAAATAAGTCCCCATTTTTACCCATTAAGTCAGTGAGAACTATATCAGCACTGGTGGGAAAGGCAGCGACTGGTCAGGCAGCAGCGTGTTTACACACAATGTATCTGCTGCAAGCCTACCACGCTGAATTGTTAGGAGATCACGATGAGGGCGGAGGTTGTGGACCGAATGCAGTTTGCGAACTGCGTCGGGCCACAGATTTGTCTCTCAGGGCTATGGCAGCACCTGGTGGCCACTGAGAGACATTTATGTTTGAATCTGAGTAACATCAAGAGAAAAGAGAAAAACTTTCTTATGGATGCTCCTATTTTCCCTCTGACCTCTTCTGCGATGCAGTTAAATCGGTTGTCGAGAGATTTCAGGAATCAGCTAAACAAGCAGCTGCATTCCAGAAACTCCGCCCCCGCCATACTCATATCTCCAGGGCAGCCCCAAACATCTAAGCAGAGCGTGGCTTTTCATGCTCCCCAACCTAAACACGGGAAGCACGCTCAACCGCAGCCTTCAAAGTATAAAACGGGTCCGTTATTATTTTTTTACGAAAGCTGCGAGGAAGAAGTCCTGACGCCTGAGGGCTCAGGCCAATGAGGATCTCCCCCCCCCCCCCCCTGAAGTAGAGCGGTCTACACCTCTTTCTACGGTGTCTGTCTCCCTTCGGTGTCCTCAGGAGACCGTTCTGCCAACCCTGCCACCTCGTGTGCTTCAGGGCGCTGCGGTCTCCGGCAAGCACATATCTCAAGGTCCACCCGGAAACGTAGTGACCTTGGGATGCCCAGGATGCTCTGAGGAGGGTTTCAGAGTGGTCAGTTCAGACGCATCCTTGCCGGTTCACCATTTCAGGACGTCGTCTGACTGCACAAATACAAATAAATACAGAAACCAGTCTCGAGAGGCTGGTACCTCTAGTAGAATGTTTGGCAGCATGGAAAATTCTGCCAAATATATCTCTTTGGGTCCTGCAGGCTATAGAATAAGGGTATCAAATATAATTCGAGTCTCGCCCTCTAGGTTCATGGGGGTGTTGTCCAACGAGGTGGCCCCCCCAGCAGGTTCTGGTAATGGAACAAGAAGTGAAAGCTCTGTTAGAGAAAGGGGCCATAGAATATGTACCTCACTCCAACAGGGAAACCGGGTTTTACAGCCGGTATTTCATAATTCCAAAGAAGGATTGGGGGTTGTGTCCCATTTTAGATCTTCGAGTTCTGAACGACTCTGTCATGCAGCTCAAGTTCAAAATCTCAACTTTGAGACAAATCGTGTCACAGATCAGATCCGAGGACTGGTTTGTCATGAAAGATCTCAAGGACTCATACTTCCACATATCCAACCATCCGTGTCACAGGAGGTTCCTGAGCTTCGCTTTTGGGGGCAAAGCATACCGATATCGGGTTCTTCCATTCAGCCTAGCATTATCACCCCGCACTTTCACGAAATGCGTAGATGCAGCCCTGGTGCCTCTTTGGCTTCAGGGTATTCGCATACTACATCGACAATTGGTTGGTTCTAGCTCAGTTGCATCAGTTGGCAGTGCGGCATCGAGATTTCGTTCTGGCCCACATGAAAGAGTTGGGGTACAGCTAAATGCCAAAAAGAGTGTGCTTTCTCCACTACAGAGGACCACTTTCCTTGGCGTGGTATGGGACTCAAAGTCGATGCAGGCACGCCTGTCATCGGCACGTATAGAGTCCATCCTGTCAGCTGTGAAGAGAATAAGGCTAGGCCAGTCACTCACTGTCAAACAGTTTCAGAGACTGTTAGGTCTTATGGCAGCAGCATCCAACGTGATAGCTTTTGGACTGCTGTACATGAGACCCCTGCAGTGGTGGCTCAGGAACAAAAGTTTTTTCCCCGAGGAGCAACCCCTTTTGCATGATCAAGGTCATGCGACGATGCTTTCGTGCCTTGGTAATATGGAAGAAACCTTGGTTCCTTTCCCAGGGTCCCATGTTGGAAGCTTCATGTTGTCACAAGATGCTAACGACAGATGCCTCTCTCACAGGCTGGGGAGCGATCTTAGAGGGACGCTCGAGTCAGGGTCTGTGGAAGGACCAGCATCTCTCATGGCACATCAACCGTCTGGAGATGTTGGCTGTATTTCTTGCTCTCAATAATTTCCTAGCAGATCTCAGGGGCCACCATGTGCTTGTCCACTCAGACAACACATCGGTGGTCTCCTACATAAATCACCAGGGGGGTTTGCGGTCACGTCCACTTTGCAAACTGGCATGCCAAATCCTCCTGTGGTCCCAAGGGAAGTTAGTAGTAGTAGTAGTAGTAGTAGTAGTAGTAGCCCTTTATTGTCACTAGTCACAAGTACCAGCGAAATTAGCCATCAACCTGTCCATACATACACAACATACATATGACAACGGGGTAGACAGAACAGGATGACAGGGTAATGGAAGAGAATTACAGCATTTTACATGAGGAAAGGGAGGAGCAAAAAAATTGACCCCCAGACTATGCTCCAATTGGGAGTACAGTGTGAGACACAAAAAAACACCTCAGCACAAAAGCACATATACCATAGACACAACTTGCAACAGGGGTTTACATATCCAGCACTGGCAAGCAGCCATCGGTCCGGTGCCATTTGCGGCGCCGGTCAACAGACCTGCTCAACAGCGTGGCGGAACAAAGCGTTCTGATGCAGTTGGTCGGGGGGGAGGGGGGTAATGTCTGTGATAGGGGAGGGAACAAGAGTGTCCCTGCAGTGTTCTTTCCCAGGGATAAATTCCACAACGACCTTGCCGGGCAGTGCTGGTACGGGGGAGCAAAAAGATAAGATTGCGATTTGTTTAGGCGAGTAGCCGCCTTCCAAAGCCTACTCTTTGTCCATTCCTGGTCTCGTTCGTAAATTTTCCTCTGTAAATCCGTGATCTTCTCCAAGATGCAACCATATTAATAGTCCAGATAGAATCATATTGCGGTTTAAAAGTCTAAAAGTCTCAGGCAATGCTGGCTCCTTACCACTGCTACAGTCATGACGGCAGCTTTGTGAGGCTTTGCAGCTGTACCCGTTTTTTTTTTTTTGATAACCAGGCAAAACCTAATCCAATCAGCAAATGACCTGTTATCCGGTTCCGAAAAGGTAGATATCTTCAATGTCCTCAATGAAAAGAGCCACCAGACATACGATTTGCCACCTCTCCCGCATCCCTCGTATACCCAGCTGCGACGTTCCGTCAGGGCAGACAGGTTCCCCGGAACCCAATTTCTAAAGATGATGACAATAGCGCTGAGAGACAGTTGATCAAATCCATAATTTCTTAGTTTGAAAGAACAGTGCAGAGAGAGTCTCTCAGGAAAGACGAGACAAAGAAGCAAGCAAGGGGGAAAAAAAGGGAGGACGGGTGAAAGCGACTGCCTCCGTTGAGAGCCTGTAGAACTATCTAACTAACTAAGTTGTGGTCTCTTCGAGCAGCTAACATCCTGGGGGCCCACAATATAGGAGCAGACATCCTGTCGAGACAGGGCCTGAGGCCCGAGGAATGGAGCTGATATGGAGGGAGGTGGTGGAGCTGATATGGAGGGAGTTTGGGCAGGCACAAGTGGATCTGTTTGCGTCTTGAGAGATGTCTCACTGTCCACTCTGGTTCTCCCTCACGCATCTAACTCCTCTCGGACTGGACACGATGGTGCAGACGTGGCCGAGGCTTCATATGTATGCATTTCCCCCGATCGCTCTGCTCCCGGGTGTCCTGGAGAGAGTTCGCCGGGACCGGGTTATACTACTTCTCATTGCCCCGCGGTGGCTGGGCAGAGTATGGTTCCCAGATATAATATCCCTTCTCGACGGGCCTCGTCTGGAGCTCCCCGTCAGAAGGGACCTTCTGTTCCAAGCAGGGGGCTCAATATTTCACCCCCAACCAGAACTGTGAAAACTGTGGGCTTGGCCTCTGAGGGGGCCCAGCTCATAGACTCAGGTCTCTCAACCGAGGTTGTTGAGACTATTCTCCACTCCAGAGCTCCCTCCACGAGAAAACTTTATGCCTTGAAGTGGTAAGTTTTCACTTCATGGTGTAGTGACCATCAACTGGACCCAGTTAACTGCCCAGTCGTTACAGTGCTGGAGTTCCTGTAAGATCGGTTCACTGCAGGGCTAGCCCCGTCCACTTTAAAGGTTTATGTGGCAGCCATAGTGCTTACCACATTCCTTTGGGTGGAATGTCATTGGGGAAAGATCCCTGGTATCTCGTTTTCCTCTGTGGTACTTTGAGGCTGAGGTGCTGCAAGCCTTCTGTCCTCCTCCTTTCAGAATGCGGACCAGGAAAGGCACAATTTGCTTTGCCCAGTGCGGGCATTAGATGCTTACGTCCACAGAGATGCCCTGTGGTGCTAAAATGAACAGTTGTTCGTATGTTTTGGACCTCCTAACAAGGGGTCCCCTGCATCTAAGCAAAGGATGAGCAAGTGGGTGGTCGAGGCCATCTCACTTGCTTATGAGTCGGCTGGTCAACCTTCTCCTATGGCTGTCCGGTCCCACTCAACCAGGAGTATGGCGGCCTCCAAGGCCCTGATATCAGGAGTTGCTCTCCAAGAGGTTTGTGATGTGGCAGGCTGGTCCTCACCGCACACATTCGTCAGATTTTATTCTTTGGACCAGGACTCTACCCCAGGTTCCTAAGTGCCCTCGTCCTAGTGCTGCTCGTTAGATTTCACACAGGACAGGCACTCGTCGCTATGGTGGTGTTGTATTAACGTTCCCCTAAAGCGTCAAATAAATGCAACGAAGTTCCCTTGAAAGGGAACGTTCGGTTACGACTGTAACCTCGGTTCCCTGAAGAGGGAACGAACGTTCAGTTCCTGAAAATATCCAGCAACTTCACACAGCCATTGAAGAGGAGTGGACCAACATTCCACAGGACACAATCAACAACCTGATCAACTCTATGCGAAGGAGATGTGCTGCACTGCGTGAGGCAAATGGTGGTCACATCAGATGCGAAGGACCCCCCCCCCCCCCCCCCCCTAAAGAACAATTTTGCATTTAGAATTTTGGTCAGTGTAAGTGTAAGGGTTGTTTCCAGTATTTCAAGTATCAAATTGTATTAGGTTTAGTTAACTATAATAACTCTTGCATGTTTTTTGTTTAATACATTGGAATGATAATGAATGGCACATCTGTTGTATGTCAGATAATCCTTTGTCTCTATCACCGTACATTGTTCATCTAATGAAGCATGACTTTTATGACTGGATAATCTTCATGTGTTTATTTTTATATTAACAGCCTGCAGTTTCTAGCCTTCGACACCGAAGCGTCCCACGACATCCTGAGGGTATGGGACGGGCCTCCAGAGAATGATATGTCTTTGAGGGAGATTAGCGGCTCTCTGCTTCCGGAGAACATTCACAGTACCCTCAACATGGTTACCATTCAGTTCGAGACTGACTTCTACATCAGCAAGTCTGGATTTGCCATAGAGTTCTCCAGTGAGTTGATTTATTTTTTCTAGGGTTCTGATTGGAGCCCTGTATTTCGATTGACAGCATACAATAACTGTTTATAAGCTGCTAAGTGATTATTAATTGGTTCGAATGTGAATACAGGTTCAGTGGCCACTGCCTGCAGGGATCCAGGAGTGCCTATGAACGGCAGTCGTAATGGAGATGGTCGGGAGCCTGGAGACACTGTGACCTTTCAGTGTGATCCTGGGTATGAACTGCAGGGAGATGTAAAGATTACTTGCATACAAGTGGAGAATCGCTACTATTGGCAACCAAGCCCTCCTGTCTGTATAGGTAAGGGTTTATATTTTAATTTAATTAAAGGAATAAATCTATTAGAATGAGTATTTGGCTTTAAAATTATACAGGCTTTAACAGTACATGTAACATTTGTGTGATCTTTTTATTTAATAATTAAATTATATTAAACAAACATTACAATTAAATAAACACAATTAAATAAATGCATTAAAAATGGCAGGATGGGTAGCAGGATAGTTTGGGACCAAATGTTGTTTTGTATAAATTATATTTAAATTATATTTAATTTACAGTTAATTTACTGTATTTAAGTAAAAAAATATATATTTATTTACTTTGTGTCACAGTTTTTAAGGATTGTGATGAGCAAAAATCATGTGTAACACAACTTTCATAATTTAGTAATTTCATTTTTTATTTTACTGTAATGAATTGAATACTGATTCAACAAGTTATCTCTAAATTATAATGTTAATTGTTGTGTGATTTTCATTGTTAGATGCAGTCAAAAAGATGCAGATATATATTTAAAACTAGCTACTTTTCCTGGTTGGTTAGTTTCATGGTAAATAATAGTTTAATAAACATACAGTATCTAACAGTTCACTCAAAAATGTGACTGTTGTCCCCGATGCTTTGAAAAAGGCATGGTAGTGTTTTGTATTTGTACACTGTATGCCACATGTGTCAAACTCAAGGCCCGCGGGCCAATTCTGGCCCGCCACATCACTTTATTTGGCCCGCGAGAGCATATGATTGTCTTAAAAAATAAAATCTATGCAGCTTTATATTGTAAATTATGAAAGTGCGTATCAGTAACACAAGTTTCTGTTTCTATTTGGCGTTCTATTTATACGCAGAAATGGACTTTGGTGTGTATATGATATGCAGTGGTTAGGATTAGGTGTGTGGGGTTTTTCGGTTGATGACAACTGCGTGGTTCCTGTATTCTCAAAGGAATAAAGCGGACATCATCAAGTGCTCCACCGACGGAAAAACACGATATTCTCCATTCTCGAATGAAAAAATCTATTGTAGCTTGTTTGAGGTGTTTTCTATGGAGTTATTGTAATGTCAAATGTCCAGAGCGCATTAGCCTATGTGAGAGCGCATTAAATGCACAAGAGCAAATCTCTCTGCTCACAGGTGGATTCATTCACTTTCACAGAAAATGGACGCGCTTTCTATCGGCCAGACTTACAAGCATGCGCTCAAAAAATATCTTCTCTCCTGAGTTTAATAAACGTAATCTGGAGTGTGGGCATGCACTGGCAGAAACATACATTGGCGCATATGCCAACTGATGTAAATCAGTATTTGCATAGCATAACAGTAGTAGTATAAATGTATCTGTTTCGTACGGGTCCCGCATTGTCCCACAAAATCACATCTACTGTCCTGCAACAGATTTATAGGGTCGTCACCTTAGCGCAGAGTAATAAAATAATAGGCTAATTACTAAAAAAAATAAAACATCAGCAAGCTTTCTGGCTTAAAAGCACGAGTGTTTTATACTGGATGCTTTTCCAGTAGAGTGTTTTAGATTACGCAGTAGCCATTGGTTTAGTAAATCTGGATCAGTCAAGTCAAGCTCATTTATTAGTTAGGTGGGGGAGGGGGGTTGAGAACCACCACTTTTTTTTTTCTACTGCAAGCATTGATTGCATATCATATGCATGCCAAATACGTGTGTATCATATGCACGCCAAAGTCAATTTCTGTGTATAAATAGCATGCTAAATTAAAAACAGAAAATTGTGCTATTGATATGCATTTTCATAAGACTGGGCTCATTTGTTTTTTGAAATGTCATATCTGTCACACGTTCTTAGCAGCTCACAATTATTTTTCGTACCATCAATGTAACAAAAAAGTTTTTAACACAGTTAATGTAATGACCAGTGTTTGATGATACATGTCTTTATTTACTTAGATTTATGGAGTCATTTGGATTTCTTAACCTGATAAATTAAAAGGATTTATGTTAAAATTACACAGAGCAATAACATATATTTGTACATCTATGCAAATGCATATGCAATATTTGTAACTTAAATAGAGACAGTTATTTAAAAATATGTTAAGGAGTAGTAACATTTGTACAGTCTTATAGTTTTAGCCAGCCCTTTGATGGCAGCCATAATGTTGAAGTGGCCCTCAGTGGAAATGAGTTTGACACCCCTGCTGTATGCTATATATGCTGATCTGTAAGCATTAGACAAAGCCTCATACATAAGAAGTATTGTTTTACTAATTTCACAATGCATATTCATGATTTTGTGACATCTAAGAGGCTAAGTTAATTGGTACATATTGCCTTAAATTTTGACAACATAACTTGTCTAAAAAGTGCTCTAAAATTAGGCAGTTTTTATTAGCCCATTCTCAAGAGCTTTACGCAAACTGAAGGACCCGACACCATTGAGATTCCTCATCATCTCAGTGACATGAAAGTGTGCCCAAATTAATGAATATCAGGTTACGAGATACGGATTGTCTCTTTTTTTCAAAAGATACTTAATTTTGGAAGCAGGAAAGTGAGGGTACAGGATTTTCATCTTATCCTTTCATATTCTAAATAACCTTTCTCTCTTGCTGTGGTTCTCATTCTCATATCTGTAGTTTTCATTCTCATATATAAGATATGAGTACTTTACATGGCCCGGTTCCTCAGAGCTTAACATTTTCTCAATATCTCTGTCTCTGCATGTTCTCTAAGCTCTCTTTCTTTGGGCTCCTGGTTCGCACAGATGTTCAAGCCGCATGTTTTAATAAGAGACTCTCCTCATGTGTTACTAATGCCCATATGCTGCTGATATTAGGCCTCTGTGTTTTCCCAGCTCCGTGTGGGGGCAATCTCACCGGTTCCTCTGGGTTTATTTTGTCGCCCAACTTCCCTCATCCATACCCGCACAGCAAGGACTGTGACTGGCTCTTAGCCGTCAACTCTGATTACGTCCTGTCTCTTGCATTCATCAGGTAAAGAAATCTATCAGCTATTCTGTATGACTGTGGTATTACTTTAGATTGTTGAATAATATGAGGTTTTTTTTTGTTTGTTAGTTTTTTTTTATTTATCAGCGGTGCACAGAAACTCATAATAAAAATTCATACAAAAAAAGAGAAATATACTGTACATATAAAATACAACAGTATAGTGTACAATATAATAAATGCAGGCTTGATGAGCAGAAGATAATTCTTTAAAAAAACATTTAAAATCTTACTGTTTTTTTTTACTGGTTAGTGCGTGCGTGCGTGCGTGCGTGCGTGTGTGTGTGTGCGTGTGTGCGTGTGTGCGTGCGTGCAAGTTTATTTGGTTTATGAGGACACAAATATGTATAATGACATGGATATGACATAGTTATTACAAGGAGGTATTACAATTTCAGTGTTCCCATAATTCAAAAGGCCTATAAATCATACAGAGTTAGTTTTTTTGAGAAATTAAAAATGCAAAAAGTGTCCTGTGAGGGCTAGGTTTAGGTATAGGGTTGTTGTAGAAAATACGGTTTGTACAGTATAAAACCATTACCCCTATGGAGAGTTCCCGTTAACCAAAAAAACCAACGTGCAGCGTGCGTGCGTGTGTATATAGACAGCATGCTGTGTATTGTTGAATAAAGTGAAGGAACAAAACAGAAAAAACATTTATTTAATAATACTATGTAGATATGCATGTATATAAAGGAGATATATTTATATATTTTTATTATTTTTATGTATATATAAAAATTTAACATTCTAGAACTAAAATTATATACTAGGACTTACAGTGGGGAAAATAATAATTTGATCCCCTGCTGATTTTGCACCTTCGCCCACTGACAAAGAAATGATCAGTCTATCATTTTAACAGTAGGTTTATTTGAACTGTGAGGGACAGAATAACAACAAACAAATCCAGAAAAACGCATTTCAAAAAGTTATAAATTGATTTGCATTCTAATGAGTGAAATAAGAATTTGACCCCCTTCGCAAAACATGACATAGTACTTGGTGGCAAAACCCTTGTTGGCTATCATAGAGGTCAGACGTTTCTTGTAGTTGGCCACCAGGTTTGCACACATTTCAGGAGGGATTTTGTCCCACTTCTCTTTCCAGATCCTCTCCAGGTCATTAAGGTTTGTTTGAGGCTGACGTTTAGCAACTCGAACCTTCAGCTCCCTCCACAGATTTTCTATGGGATTCAGATCTGGAGACTGGCTAGACCACTCCAGGACCTTAATGTGCTTCTTCTTGAGCCACTCCTTTGTGTGTTTTGGGTAATTGTCTTGCTGGAATACCCATCCACGACCCATTTTCAATGCCCTGGCTGGCTTCAATGCCCTGGCCCTGACTGTACATGGCCCCGTCCATCGTCCCTTTGATGCAATGCAGTTTGTCCTGTCCTCTTAGCAGAAAAACACCCCCAAAGCATAATGTTTCCACCTCCATGTTTGACGGTGGGGATAGTGTTCTTGGGGTCATAGGCAGAATTCTTCCTCTTCCAAACACGGCGAGTTGAGTTTATGCCAAAGAGCTCGATTTTGGTCTCATCTGACCACAACACTTTCACCCAGTTCTCCTCTGAATCATTGGCAAACTTCAGACGGGCCAGTACATGTGCTTTCTTGAGCAGGGGGACCTTGCGGGCACTGCAGGATATCAGTCTTTCTCGGCGTAGTGTGTTACCAATTGTTTTCTTGGTGACTATGCTCCCAGCTGCCTTGAGATCATTGACAAGATCCTCCTGTGTAGTTCTGGGCTGATTCCTCACCGTTCTCATGATCAATGAAACTCAACAAGGTGAGATCTTGCATGGAGCCCCAGACTGAGGGAGATTGACAGTTATTTTGTGTTTCTTCCATTTGCGAATAATCGCACCAACTGTTGTCACCTTCTCACCAAGCTGCTTGGCAATGGTCTTGTAGCCCATTCCAATCGTGTGTAGGTCGACAATCTTGTCCCTGACATCCTTGGACAGCTCTTTGGTCTTGGCCATGGTAGAGAGTTTGGAATGTGACTGATTGATTGATTGCTTCTGTGGACAGGTGTCTTTTATACAGGTTACAAACTGAGATTAGGAGCAATCCCTTAAAGAGAGTGCTTCTAATCTCAGCTCCTTACCTGTATAAAAGACACCTGAGAGCCAGAAATCTTGCTGATTGATAGGGGATCAAATACTAATTTCACTCATTAAAATGCAAATCAAATTATAACTTTTGAAATGTGTTTTTCTGGATTTTTTGTTGTTATTCTATCTCTCACTGTTCAAATAAACCAACAATTAAAATTAAAGACTGGTCATTTATTTGTCAGTGGGCAAACGTATAAAATCGTATAAAAAAAGTATACTTATCAAATAAGTTTTTTTCCCCTACTGTATGTCACAGCTGAATTTTTATAAGATGTGTGAAAGTTTTTATGCACAATGGACAATTATGGACAATCAGATATATATTAGCAGCTTCAGGTTTGCATTTGTTGCAGAATGTACAGGGAGGTTTGTATATTTTCCATTGGTGTCCAGAAAGTTTTGTGAATGCAGACAGTGTGGTTCTCTGTCGCAAGGTTAATATCAGCAGAACCCTCTGTTGTGTTGGGGTCAGTGAGTTTTAAATTGTGGCCGATGAGACAGTAAGATGCACTTCGGAAATAATCTTGTGGTGCGCGTATTCCTGGCCTTTCGTTTATGCCTTCACTTGAGCTATAATATCTCAAACTGATAAGTTCACAAGTTCATTTAGAGGCTGCTGTGTCATAACGCTGAATTCAAAATGAGCACCCATGGTGTCCTTCGACATGGCCGCAGTCGACGTGTTGAGTAATTATGTAGCGGCGACGGTTATCACTGTCTGAATTAAAATGCATTTCATGTCTGGGAGAGATAATGTGCCCAGCTGGAATTCTTTGCTCATTTTGTCTTTAATGAACCTGACGGTGGTCTCTTTTTTCAGCTTCCCCTCGTCTTGCCTTAAAGGTGTAGAGCTGTGTCTCTGCCTTGAGTGATGTGACCAATTAGTATAAAAGCAGGGTTGATAAATTTCCTTCACAGTCCAATCATGTTGCTAATTATTTCCATTTTTCATTTAGCCAACACATAGCGATACTCAAACCGAAAGCAGAATTCTCCGTTCAGCCGGTGTCAGTGTGGGGTTAAGTTCGAGTGCTGTAGGAGTTTGTCGTATTTTACAGTTTCCGTAGTCCTCCCTCCATGTAAATGCTAATAGCACTGCTAGCATGCAATTCCCTTCCACCTGGATCAAAGGGTGTCGCAAGTGTCTAGTCCAGGCGCGAGGCCATGGAATATTAATCAGTATTCGCACGCAGTCAGCAGAAGAAGAAGTGCTTAGGTTTCAGCATTTCTCCTTCTGAATATCTGTTTCTCACGCTCGCACTTTGAAATATCGGTGACTGTTGAACGTTTAAACTTGGCCTCTTCTTCTCTTTGACTCATCATCTAAGAGCAGTTCCTTTAATGACAGCAATAACTCAAAAACAATCTTCCGTTCTGCCTGTGTGCCACAATTTACAACATTTATCACAACAGGAGCTGCCATTCGAGGCTGTTTTGTGAGATTTCTGCACCTAATATTATTCAAAACCTTCACAGCTACTAGTTAAAGCCATAAATCAGCCCCAAAACAGATCATGAAGAACTTTTTCTGTTTTTTATTATTATTATTACCTAGCCCAGCAGGTAGTGTCATTCTCATGGTTAGCGTTACATCTGAAGTAGCCTCTTTCTCATTTGAATTTTTTCCTCTCTCTGAGTAAATAAGCATGTTGGAGTTCTGCCAGAAAGGCAATGTCTCAAACAGGTTTCTAATAAATAGCTCTCGTTCGGTTCCATCTCAAAGAATTTCATTACACAGTCCATTACTGACTTCTTTCTCCTTAAAAAATCCACAATATGAAATATGTCCACAATGAAATTGGAATTGAACAATACACGCGCACCAGCCCTCCGAAAAAAGTGACCTCTTTTAGCAACACTACAAATGTAATCCCAGCCGGGTGTCTCTCTATTTAGCAACAGTATAGTTTGTGCTATCAACCGGATTACTGCTGAAATAATTGTTTTCTGATTGACAGCTACAGAGGGTATGGAGTGGGGAAAAACCCAATGCATCTGTTTATCAGAAATTAATGGCTTTTTTAATGTGGTGTAAAGGATCTTATCCTGTGTATGAATTATCCTATAAGTGGATTCTAATGCAGTGAAGTGTGGAAGGCATGCTTAGCATTCGTTCTTTGCATAATGTGGGGAAAAAGGGGGTGTAAATCTGATTCAGTCACAATCCATCTCATGCAAATGACTCCACTGATGGGCGAGACCTTATCATTACACCTTACTGCAAATTAAAAGGTGCAAGTGTTTATATATAGGGCTCTCTGTCTTGGAAATCTCAGAGCATAGCTAAGATGCTGATACTTTGCTGGGAGTTTTTATATCTGAGTTTTAGAAATATGTGAATGCTGGCATTCAAAGCCTGGATATTTATTTAGGATGTTCAACTGTTATGCAGGCAATATGGACAATACAGAGAAATACCTCAACCTAGACCTTAAACGGCAAGTTAGCATGCAAACAGGTTTTTAGGTGGACAATAATTTAATCAGCTCTCCTCTTTTTGTAATTCTATTTTTTCTAGTTGTTGGTCTCCCCTATCATTCTAAAACAGGCTTCACTTGATTTGTACATGTTTTACTTTATACTGCAGTCTGCAAAGTTGATCTCAGGACTTGAATATCCAGATCACAGACTAGCTTTTGATCCCTCTATTCAGAAAACTTCTCTTTGATCATCTATCCTAGCTTCAGCATAGAGCCCAACTACGACTTCTTGTATATCTACGATGGACCGGACAGCAACAGCCCGCTGATCGGGAGCTTTCAGGACAGCAAGCTTCCAGAACGAATAGAGAGCAGCTCCAACACCATGTACCTGGCCTTTCGCAGTGATGGCTCTGTCAGCTACACCGGCTTCCACCTGGAGTACAAAGGTAGACCCTGACATTTTGAGAGCCTAAATGTCTAAAACCTTAATTAAATACAGTATATTACACATATATCGAATTGCAGAGGGAAGTCAGGCTGTGACTAGTATTCAGTTGACGGTTTAAAGAAGTAATTCACCCAAAAATGAACATCCTGTCTATATTTACTCACTCTTATCTATTTATTTTTTTCCCTCAGTTCATAGTTTATACTCACCAGACAAGCTTCAAAACCCCCCTAAAAGGCTTTTTCTTAGAATAAATATGTTTATGTTGTAAAGAAATCTCAGTTTCAACCAGAAAATGTTCATTCTGCAAGCTAAGCTATGCCTAAAGTGATTTTCAACCCTTGCTTTCCCTGCACCTTCTCTCCATCTCACACAGCTAAGCTAAGGGAGTCATGCTTTGATCCCGGTAATGTGATGAATGGCACTCGGTTGGGCAGTGACTACAAGCTGGGCTCCACTGTGACCTTCTACTGTGAGGCAGGCTACATCCTCCAGGGCTATTCCACGCTTACCTGCATTATGGGTGATGATGGCAGGCCTGGCTGGAACAGGGGGCTGCCCAGCTGTCAAGGTAAAGATGGATGTGTAGGAGAATCTCTGAGAATAAACAGTTTGTTTATTTGCCGCTGACCAAACAAAATTAATCGAACTGGTGAAATGGCTTGTGCATGCTTCGCTAGCCAAGATCAGTTCTATCGAGGCTGGTGTCTCAAAAATAGCAGTTCATCATGAATGTTGAAGCATAAAGTAATGAGTGATCTGGGTGTTTGTGTGAACAGCACCATGTGGAAGTCGCTCCACTGGGACAGAAGGAACCGTGCTGTCACCGAATTTCCCAAGGAACTACACAACGGGACAGAGCTGTGTGTACTCTATCTCTGTACCCAGGGAGTTTGGTGAGTAACTGAAAATACGAAACTAAATTGCAGTTTAGTTATGCTTTTAATGTATTTGGTGTGTTCATAATACAAATTCTAGGTGCTTTTTGTGACAGGGATATTATTTTGGGCGATTTGGGTGTCTCTCTTTATTTTGTCTGAATATGGTTTTAAACATTTAACCATTTTACCATGTTAATAAAAACACACAGCTTTAGTTTAAATTCCAAGTCTTGAATACCTCACCATGTCTTGTACATTTGATGCTATTACATTCAAATGAATGTTCGCAGTCATTTTGAGTTATAAAATCATATTAAATATCATACTTTTGAATTAGTAAAAAACAGTATTCCCTAGTAAAAAAAGAAGCGTGCTTAATTAAGTGTACACTTGTAGTATACATCAATTTTGGAAAGTATATTTTTAAGATGGTACTTGTAGATAATATAATATTAATGAAATAAAAAACACTTCCAGTCAAACCAAAATGTATTCAGACAACTTCAACATGTCTCACATTATCACATTTAATTTGCTATAATTTAGAAAATGGTAATGAAATATGAGAAGAACTCAGAGTTAAACTGTGTCAGAACAAATTCATCTTGATAATGTCAGATAACTTTGATAGAAAGGTATGTTATGAATTACGTTGAATAACTGTCAGCTGTTAAATTTAAG
This sequence comes from Ptychobarbus kaznakovi, assembly GCA_027422405.1. Lineage (NCBI taxonomy): Eukaryota > Metazoa > Chordata > Actinopteri > Cypriniformes > Cyprinidae > Ptychobarbus > Ptychobarbus kaznakovi. The sequence goes on from CM049802.1 coordinate 10,805,201, forward strand.
TACACAATTAGATAATACCAATTTAGGTGAACCAATTACCAAGCAATGCTTAATTTTGTTCAGTGTGTGCTGTAAAAAGTTTGCATTAGCAATAAAAGAAAAAAACACTTAAGCAAAACATGGTCTGGTCAAAGTGTCTGAATAATTTTTGGTCCCAAACTTTTATTCATTTTAACTGGTAGTCCACTGTATGAAGAATGTTTGGGTATAATGTCACAGTTTACTTTATTTTGCTATGCTCACTTACATAAATTAACTATATGCACCCACTAGTAAAATAAATATCAAAACATTATATCTGGTTTCTGAATAATTTTTAGTTTGACTGTAAATTTACTTAGAGTACATTTGTATTACTGTTTATTACTTAGGTTACTATAAAGTACATTTTAAATCATTGTTTGTCTTTTGTTGATTTCAAAGACAATATAAATAATTATGAAATTACAAATAAAGATGTGCTTAAGATCTACTTAAAGTGGTCAAAAAGGCACTTTAAAGTTCATCTAATGGCATTTAATATACATTTAATACATGTTTAACTAATTGCAATTAATATGCAATGTTAATACTTAAGTTTGCACTTACAATAAGTATATATTTTAAGCACATTATTTCTGTAACAAGTACTCTTTTTAAAAGTAGGCTGAAGGGTACTTCTTTTTCCACAAGGGTGAGTCTCATCTGAACTATGTTAAAGTATGCTCTTCTCCTCTATTCATTTCTATTCATTTGATTAGCTCTTTTCTAGACAGATGTGTAGCTTAGCAACTAGCTTCCTCGTCTTTCTTTTAAACTTGAAAGCCATCTGTCGACAAAAAAAAAAGTGGACTTGTCTAGAAGCAAGGTGTTGTACAGTAAGAATATTTCACAGTCTGAGAGCATAGTCAGTCTGGTGTCAGCAATCCTGTATCACTGCACAAATACCAGACATTCCAAACCAACAGATGAAACAGAGATGAGGGTGTGAACTGAAACTAATGTTGGTACCGTATGCAGCTCTGATTCAGAGCGTCTGTGAATAACAGAAGTTTTAGAGAAGCTGCTTTGGAACTGGCTAATAATTTAAAGGAGTCTGGGTAGCTGACTAAACAGAACCAAATACAGAGTTCTGGCATGAAACTCTAGATGGAGCAGTCTGATCTAACTCAATCTGACCCAATGACATCATTATCACCTGGCACAGCTGATTGGTTCTCTCCTGTATCGGTAGCCAATGAGCTCGCTGATCAACATTCAAATATATGACTGTTGCTTGCTGTAGCAGTTTGCAGTGTGCTTCAGAAACCCTCCACCTTCCCCAGCTCCACCTGTATAGATCTGCTACGAGGTGATTCACCCCCATGTATGCTATATGGGGGTTATTTCATGTATGATATATTTGCAGCAGCAATATTTCTTACATGCTCACAGCAGCATGTTGTGGATGTATTGGCAGTAGCAAGTCTTGGTACTTCCTCTGCCTCAGCAGCAGCAGCGTAGCAGACCTAATCCACAAAGACCAAATACATTAACATTGTCATGTACATTACCATGCCAATCCCTCCGAGAGTTGTCATGACAAAGGAATAGTTCACACAAACTCGTATGCCTTTCTTTCTTCAGTAGAACATGAAAGAAGATGTCTTCTTTTGTGTTCCACAGAAGAAAGAAAGTCATCCAGGTTTGAAACAACAGGAGGGTAAAAAAAAATGATGACGGAATTTTCATTTTTTAGTGAACTATACCTTTAAAAGTATAGAAGCAAATGCAGCATTTGTTAGTAGTTATGTGCCACCCAGAGTCCTTGACCTGCTGTATTTCAGGGAGACTTGAAATGTTTGCTGACAGCCTATGATTGTAATATCCAGACGCCAGTTGGAAAATAGTACAGAGATGAAAGTGTGAAATGAGAAAGCACTTCAAACCTCTTCAAAAAGTCCCGGTCTCTTGTCTTAGGGTTAATTTTTGTCCTAAAAGAAAGCCACTTCGCTATCTCAGTCCTGTATCAAGAAGGCTGTGGTTTTATGAATTATGTGGTGCTGAAAGGATAGAAACCATGACAAAAAAAACCTCTGTAAACGTTGCTGTTAGTTTAACTGTTATGGGGATTTTGAACCTCCCTCACAAACATTGTTTGGCATTATGTGAGCTATATGTGATGTCTCCCTCAAGGCCCGTCTGGTCATTGGACTGCTCGCACGAGATAGATGTCATTTGAATTGAAGCCTTCATAAAAAGCAAACAAAAAGTGAAAAACATGATAGCATTGCAAATGAAAAGGCATGAAAATGAATAGTCAGGTGTTTTAGCCCCTGAAATGCATACATCACACCATTGAACTCGCCATGCCATTTTAAACATTGGAATATGTACACGTAGTACTAAACATACTGTGAAATATTGCTTGCCTGTCCAGTTCTAAACATAAATATTGACATATTCAAATTTCTCTACTATACTCTAAAGTATTTCTGTCAAATGCATGAGATACAGATTGTGGCATTGCTTTTTTTCTTACTAGAACCAACAGCAATAAAAAATATCAGTACCAGCAGTTAAATAAAAGGTAAACAAGCATAGTTGCACTGGTTTCCAAAAGGATGTTAGGATAAAAATCAGAATTTAATGGGAATACTTCACCCAAAAAATTACATTTTGTCATTATTTACTCACCTTTATGTCATTCCAATCTCGTATGACATTCTTTCTTTCTTATGTAGACCAATAAGAATATATTTTTTTAAAATACAAAAAAAGAAATCTATGACATTTTCTTCCAAATCTTCTCTTATGTTCCACAGAAGAAAGAAAGCCATAAAGGTTTGGAGAAAATTGTGACATAATGTTTTGGAGTAAACTAACCATTTAAGAATTGCCTTAATTTTAAATGCAGCAATTAATTTGTAATTTTAAAAGCATTCTAAATTCAATTCTGAATGGTGCTCAGACCTGCTGCTCCTAGGGACAAAGTAACAGTTCAGGTATTTAGATGGATTTTAACCCCAGGTAAATAGCAACTGAGATCTAGACATAAACTTTCGCAGCAATTTGTCTTGTTCCCCAGAGCTGCAGTTCAAGCCATTAGTAATGATTTGGATTGCAAAAGGGCTGAGGTTCTTTTACATTAACGAATAATTAGTATTAGTATTAGTACCATGCCTATCTTTCAAAGTGATATCCGCTTAGCATTATCTGCAAAGGTACATCCATTATGCTCAATTAACAGGCAAATGTCACATAGTCTGTTTAAAAAAACGAATAAATGCGGTCTTTGGCAAAATACTCTGCAACCGAGTTCTGCTTTAATTAGTCCTGTTTGAGTTCGGTGTACATTGGTCATCAGCAGTTCTGTTAGTTCAAATCACTCACTGTGCAAGTTAAACAACTTAATGTAATAGAACAGAAGAAGGAAAGACGAACACAAAAAGAGAGTGACAAAATGAGAGAGAGAGAAGAAATCCAGGACGGGAGATCCATAAGTCTAGTTTGTGCTGATGCTGCTGAGCCTCTACATGGTGGACACCTGCTGGGAGGGGGAGCATTCCATTATCATGCACCTGAAGTATCCAGGCCAAGAGAGGGTACGATTAAAAGCTTAAAGTGCCTTGTAGAACAAAGCCTTGGCTGAGCGTTTGTGTCAGAGTGGAGATAAATATCTTACGGTTGTCATGAAAGATTTTGTTTTGTCAGATTCAAAAACGGCATGGAGGCAGATCATATAAGCCAGAGAAGTTCAGCTTTGTGTATTGATTACTAAATTATCGTGAAACCGGTCTGCTGGTTTTATTGGTGGCTGTGGATAGGGCATAGAATGGCATGCACAATCCTTTGAGACTGGGAAGGAATCATAAAAACTGGCATTGCCATTGCTGAGAGTAGTTTTTGGCACACAAGACTGGTGGTCAAACCTGTATAGGTTATTTAATGTCCAATAAACAATGTCTAGAGAGCAAAGTGCCTGATTTGTATACATTTATATAAATATTTATTCATTTGGCAGATGCTTTTATCCAAAGTGATCTACAAATGAGGAATGTAACAAAGTCATTCATCCTTGAGAGACAAATCTGTGATAAAAAGTTTCACAGTTGCTGGGAAAAGTACAAAAGTATGTGCCATCACAGATTTTCTGGATTTACAGTGCTTATTTTACAGATAATTTTTCTTTAAAAATTCACTAAAATGTATACAAATATAAATCAGATTTTCTATAAATTACCATTCAAAATGTTAGGGTCTGTGAGATTTTTATATTCCTTAAATAAATATTTTATGCTCATCAAAGCTGTGTTTATTTAATAAAAAATACAGTAAAACAGTAATGTTGTGAAATCTTAGTAAAATTTTAAATAAATGTTTTTGTTTTAATATATTGTAAAATGTATTCCTGTGAAGGCAAAGCTGAATTTCTTCAGTCATGTCTTCAGTGTCACATGATTCTTCAGAAATATTTCTAATATGCTGGTTTGCTCCTCAAGAAACATTCTATATTATTAACATTGAAAACAGCTGTGATTATTACAATATTGAAACCATGATGCACATGTTTATAAGATTTTGATTGATTGAAACTGTAAGGTAATATGTAATATATAAGGAAAACAGGTCAATTTAGCTCAAAGGGAATCATTTATGATTTTATAGGGAATTTGAACAGACTGATTGTTTCACAGCTGATTACTGAGTCGGCAGCGATTAACTGAACGAGCCGTATAACATCAACTCTGCACTGTATATTAAAATCCAGAATATAGTGAAAACACTATTAAATAGCACAGTAACAAGATCGGCAGTTTAAGACATTAACTTGTAAGCACAAAACACAAGATACTTCTCTTTTCAATATAAATAAGACTTTATTTGTATAAACCTAAGACAAACTAATCTAACACATGAACACACGCATTCACACATTCACATGTTGCAAAAAGAGAGAAAGTGAGGAAAGGATGAGTTTAAGAGACTGAAAATGTGAAATACCAAGTTGACAGCAATATGTGCTATTGCATAGACCTGAACAACCTTCAATCACATATTTAACCTTTGCATCGAGTTTCTCAGTGAGGCTAAAATTTGTATTAAATGCACCAGCTCAGCAAAAATCTGGAGTTGTACTTGCTTGCATTGCCTTGGTGTTAAGGGATTCCCTTTTGTCATTGTCGTTGCAGAAACGGGGTTTCCCAAGGTTTCTGATTTGTTGACAGTTCAGTGGTCATTCGTACTGATGTCTCGGGAAGCCAATCCTTGGGCATTGCCTGACGAATGGTCTCAGAGTCCATTGCTAGTTGAAGTTTGAAGCGGGTGCAGTCGGAGCTGGCCTTCGCGGCAAACTTAACTTTTGAACACGAAACTCAACGGGACGAAAAGAAACTAAAAGAAAAGTATAAACTGATGTAACGAGACTGGGTGTTTTTCCTTCTTTTCTTCTTCTTTCATTGAAGCTGGCATGCAGGCCGAAGCACACTGGAATGGTGCTCAAAGAGCACCGAAAGTGATGACAAAAAGCATGGCTAAAAGTAAGAATAGAAGAGGGAGTTTGATGGTGTCCTGAGTTTTTAAACTCGGCTTTTAGACTCCTCCCAACTGGGTGTCTTGACCAATTAGATATTGTCTTAGCTGGGGGTGTTGCTGTGTTTCTCCTCCCAATCAATAAATCAATATGTCATGGTCAGTCACATTGTTCGAATTTTACACACTCTTGCAAAGTATACTTTTGGATGTGATTTCTATAACCAGAATATGATACATTTGACAAAGAATCAATTGGAAGAAACGTTTCAAGCTAGAATTGTCACACACATACATACCAAACATGAATATTAATCCCTTAAGCTATTCCCTAGTTATTAAAAAGACATACATAATTTGTGATTAAAACATGATAGTCTATTGTGTGAGTTACATACATGATATGGAATTATGCATAGAAATGATTAGTTGCTCAAAAGTCTTTTTAAAATGATTTTAGGTGCATATGGAAATGACAGTCTCTGTGAAGTTCTGTGTTGGACATAAGGACATGTTCTGTGATCAAAGGAATTTCTGTCTGGTCTGTGCCTTGCTAGCTGGTGGGGGGAAGTCAATCTAAGAAAGTCTGTAGCTTGTGATTTCTATCATGGAACACATGTGATGGCCATCTCTTTGACCATCAATCTTGATTACTTGCCCCAAATTTGTCAGTTTCCTTCTTGAGTTGGAATTATCAATGTGTTCCTTTTGTTTCTTACGTTGCAAGCAGTTCTGTGAAAGAGGCTTGTTAGTTAGGCTTTCTTCAGACGGGTTGGAGCAAGGATTCTGATTTACAACGTTGTCCTGTTTTCTTGGGGCCCCTCTGCAAAAATTTTGGCTCCTCATGTTTCGATGTTCTTATCTAATCTTAATTTGTCTGACTCGTTCTGATCCTACAAAACTCACTTTTGATCAATTTAATGCATCCTTGCTGAGTAAAAGTATTATTTTTTTAAAGATTAATCTTAGTCCTTCATTGCTCTAATTAACTTTTAATCAGTATTTTAGTCTTTTTAAAAAGATGAAAAGATCCACGGTCAGATATTTTTCCTATTTTATGAATAAACCATATAAAAAATTAGCTGTTATATTTATGATTGCGTTAAGATAAAACAGTTTCCTGGTGGACAGTATGTACAGTAAATGGTTATGAAGGAAAGATTGTCTTACAGTGTTGAAGAAACAGTAATTAATAGAGATGCACATTGCATTCGCTGATCCTTAGGATCCCTAATCACTTCATATTTTTCATTCTTTAAATGCAAACCACCACCCGAAAACACATACACGAACGTGCACTTATATGCACAGACTTACCCTCCTCTCGGGCTCTGATCTGTAGGGCAGATTTCTGGAGCCCTCTGTTAAAAATTCAGCACTCCACTGCCTTTTTTTAATGTTTCATTATTCTGTCACAAAGAATGATGCCGGCAATATTTCAGACAATGACAGGTTTGGTTTGAGGGATGCATTATTCAGAGCATGCACCCCCACCTCATGTTCCTGTCAGCTCCCACTACCCCCGCTGACCCCGGGCAGTCAATACAAGTATGTAGGGGAATCCTTGCTTTCAAATGGTTTGGGTTTGGGGTCGGGGGGGGGGGGGGTGATTTGAGGGGGGGAGATGATGATCTCTGTCTGTTAAATATTCCACGCTGAAGCCAAAAACTTAGATTACGGCTTCATTAATGCATGTGTGTTTTGGAAACGGTTTTCTGCAAGCTACGCAGGTGGGCATAATGTGTTTTTAACTGTTGATCAGAGCGCTGCATGAGTGAGCGTAGTTTTCACAGCTCAAGATAGCTGTGAAATATTTATGTTGCCAAACAGCACTAAGCCTTGGTTGTTGGAGCTGCAGAGTGGCATGTTGAAGAAGTAATCAGGGCCTCCTCTCAGCGAGATGTTAGTTTTACTTCAGAGCATTAATTATCTGTTAGCTTGTCTTGCAGATTTCAATTTAACGTTGAATCTTTAATCAGTCGAGAGCCTTATGTTGAATTTAAATATATGCTGTGCAGCATGCATTAGTCAAATGCTCCTGCGTTCGTTGTTATTATGTGACAAGCTCGGTCTAGTCGCCTCAGATATTGTTAATAGGCACTTCGTAGGTGTTAGGCAGCCATGTCACCTTCTCGATGTAACGTTATTAACATGTTTTCTGTAGTTCTGAATCATCTGCTGCTGCTCAAGGCCCAAGATAAGGGCATTTGTTTTTTGGTTGAGAATCATATTTCATTCGAAAGTGATTTAGACATATACTAGCTTCAAAATAAAAATTTACAATAGCATCTGGTTTTCACCATTAAAGGAACACTCCACTTTTTTGGAAATAGGCTCATTTTACAACTCCCCTAGAGTTAAACAGTTGAGTTTTACGGTTTTTAAATCCATTCATTCGATCTTCGGGTCTGGCGGTAGCACTTTTAGCTTAGCTTAGGATAGATCATTGAATTGGATTAGACCATTAGTATCTCGCTCAAAAATGACCAAAGAGTTTCTATATTTTTCCTATTTAAAGCTTGACTCTTCTGTAGTTACATTGTGTACTAAGACTGACGGAAAATGAAAAGTTGCGATTATCTAGGCCGATTTGGCTAGGAACAATACTCTCATTCCAGCGTAATAATCAAGGAACTTTGCTTCTGTGCCATGTGGGCAGCAGGCGCAATGATATTACGCAGCGCTTGAACATAGTCCCCTGCTATATCATAACATTGTTATGTATGTTATGTAGTTACTTATGTGTGTATATTTATGTATCAGGGTAATTATAGTAAAAAAAAAACTCAAATTAAAACCATGAAAAAGATTTTTGTTACTTGAAATTAAATAAACTTTAACTGATTTAAAATTAAATAATAATAATGATTATTATTTCTCAGTCATTTTATTTTAATTTGCGCTAAATAAAATGAAATGTTAATAAAAACTATATATATATATGTGTGTGTATATATAATAATATCATAGCGGGAAGGACACGGGAGACGAGAGGTGTTATGTATAGAGGAAACACAAGACACACAACTACATCAACATTATGTATTGAAATATTGAGAAGGAGATATATGATGTCTTTGCTTATGTGTGTGGAGGAGGACAGGCAGACGAATATTTGAGGACAGACAGAATGTATCAGGCGCGTCCCGGGTAAGGTGGGTTGGCGCTCTTATAGTATTGGCCTCCAGGGCGGTGCCCAAAAAGCCTTGGGTGGCCAAACTCAAATTAAAGCCTTGGTGGCCACCATGAAAGCCTTGGGTGGCCAAGAGCCGTGGGTTTTTGTTACTTGATCCGGGGCTTCAATTAGCCCCCCCAAAAAAAAAAATATCCCTGGGGGGCGCTCTGGAACGCCTGGGGCTCTGGAGAGCCGGACGGAACCAGCAGAGGCACTTGGACGGAGCCAGCAACTGATGGACGGAACCAGCAGGGCCTTGGAAAATTGGACGGAACCAGCGGAAATGGACGGACAGCGGAGGCAATGGACGGGACCAGCGGAGCCACAATGGACGGGACCAGCGGAGGCAATGATGGACGGGACCACGGAGGCATATTGGACGGGACCAGCGGATAAAGGGAGCTGGACAGGACCAGCGGAGGCCAAGGTTGGACGGGACCAGCAGAGGCCAAGGGGAGCTGCCAAGGCAATCGGAGCAGGCATGGAGGGCGCAGTCCGGAGCAGGCGCTGTCATTTCGAAGCGCAATATCGGGAAGCGCAATTTAATTTGACATGATGGGCGGGACCAGCGAGCGAAGACGAGTGGACGGAACCAGCGGAGGCAAAGGCGAGCTGGACGGAACCAGCGGAGGCAAAATGGACGGGACCAGCGAGGCAAAATGGACGGGACAGCGGAGGAAATGGACGGGACCAGCGGAGGCAAAAAGTTAATCCAGACACCGGAATCGCCTCCTTCCAAAGGTTGCCGGTGTCGGGTAGTTCCATCAGCTGGTGGTACGCTCCCGAGCCGGAACAGCGAACGGAGGACTTCTCCGTCGAGGGAGCTGGTAGGGCGAGCGGCACGAATATAGTGGGTCTGGGCTCGCCTATATATGTGTGTTCCTATCCTTCTTCTTTTTATATATAGCGGAAGGACGCGGGAACGAGATATATGGTATTTAATAGAGGAACACAAGACACTATATATACAAGACGAGATATATATATATATATATGTGTGTGTGATTATATATATGTATATGTATGTATGTATGTAGAGACAGGCAGCGAATATGTGGGATGCAGAATGTGTATGTGTGTGTGCGTGTGTGTGTATGTATATATATATATATATATATATATATATATATATATATAAACTACTGAAAATGACAAAAACACACAACAAAGTTACTATAACAAAATTAATATAAAAATAAAAACTGATTCAAAAATAAAAACCATAATATTATCTCAATCATACTAAAATAACACTGTGTGTGTGCGTGTGTATCGACAAGCATACACAAAATCCACTAAATATCAGTTAAAAATAATTAGTTTTGCCCATTATATTAATATATAAAGGGTGTGTATGTATATACAGTATATGTAGACACAGAATATGGTCATGCAGAATATGTGCTTTTTAAGTACAAATAAACAGCCAATATGATATTAATAGACATGCTAATAAGCAACTAATTAATAATTAGAATTTGTCTGTACACACACACACCCCTTTATACCAATTCCTTTTTTAACTGATATTTTATGGATGCTTGTTGATTTTTTTTTTTTTTTTTTTTATAAATGTGGATACATGACGACATGTATGAGTGTATTGATGTAGCATAACACACCATATTAAATGTCAATATTTCAGTTGATCATTAGAAATTTGCTTTGGGGTACCTTCATATAGTGTTGACAATAATAAAGACTTTCGGCATTGTAGCAATTCAAAACTAATGCACATAGAGATTAAATAAACTCCCTTTTTGAATGCCCGAGGCGACCATTAGGCCACTTACACTTTCTATATTTTCTGCCATGGATGTCAGTTAGAAATAGTCAACTAAATAGCTTTTTCCTGGCTGACTCTGACCTCCGTATAAACAAACACTCACTCAAAACAGTCACAGTTTCATGTCTTTGACATAGACGCTCTCTTGGAAAGGGATCACTCTTCTCTCTCTACAAAGCTATTCTAAAGCCTGTGAGAATTGGGAATTGCGAGCCCCTGAGCTAAAACATCAAAACAGAACAGAAGTCTAGGCAAAGTTCATTTACCAGGGAGAAATAGAAAGCAGAGGAATGCCAGGGCTCTGTATAATGTTTTTGGTTTTGTTTTTTGACTTTGCCGTTGGCTAAGGAGGGTTAAGTGCTGTCTTTTCCTAAAGTAATTCTCAAATTAAAGGCAGGGTAAGCAATTTTTCAAAAACGAGATAGTTGGGGCTGAGTATCAAAACAAACTCGTAGCCAATCAGCAGTAAGGAGCGTGTCTAATCATGATATGGAGGAGATACTTTTTTTCCGAGAGAGCATTTAGTGAACAGCTGAGCCGAGTGACAGAAAGATAGAGATGGCGGATAAAAAAAAGAAGAGGAAAACGTCTGCGGAGCGATAAGGCAAGAAGTAGGACATATAAATATCGGATCGGATCAGCTTTCCAGCCCTGGAGAGAACTCCAGCGTGTCTAGAGGGGGGGTACGGGGTGGCATCGCCCCTCTAGTTATTTTATTTTGTATACATAACAAATATATATATATTTTTTTTTTTATGTATACATGGTCTCCAGACCTCAAGGACTTTTAGCCTTGTTAACTAGTTAAGTCATCAAGGTTACTGTCAGCTGATTGTCAGGGTCAATGCACCAGTAAATGGCTATTGTCCAGGTAATTAGCAGGTAAGCAGATGTTATTATGTCAGAAAACAGTGAAGGTTATACGTCCATACCATTTGAAGAAAATAGGCATATATCTAATTGACCATGCAGAGTGACAAGGTCCATTATAATTATCTAAGTGCTTACACCACCAGAATAGTGCTCTGATGCACAATAAGACAGCACAAGCCTGTCTTCATTGGTAATTGCAAGCTTGCGTTTGCAGTTCACAAGTACACGTGCGTCCAATTACATAGTCTTGCTGCTCATACAGTTATTTGATTCACTGTGCTAAAAGTTACATTTTGTAGCCATGACAGTAAAAATGAAACGTGTAAATGTTGATGTCAGTCTGACTATAGATGGTCCTAGCACGGTGTAGCAGCAGTAACAAACACAGCTGTACTTTCATCATCAATAAATGTTTTTATCTACGGTAATTTGGAGTACACCTATTAGCAGTGGTGTACCTTGGGGTTTCAGTCAGGGCCTTCAGTAAGCAACTGTAAACTACATGCACACATCTTATTCATCTCTGTTACAGCTAACACAGCCATATGCATATAATGCACATATTATGCCGCACACAGGCTCTCAATAACAATACCGGCTGATCAACAATTTCAACAGTACATAATAACATAATAAAGTACTCACCTGTCACTTGTAAATAAAGTCCATGGGTCTGTCATTCCATGTCCCTTTACTCGTATTAAAAAGTAAACACGGCCGACAAAATAACTTGTGCTTGGTGCTTGCTGTTAGCCACTCATAGCACTCATAGTTGCAATCTTTGAAATGGCGCATAAAACCTTTGCTGGCCTTTGTTAGCGAATTCAGTATAGGACTTCCTTTATCAGTTATTGTCTTTTGTCTGAAAAAGACGTTTTTAGTAGATGGGCAACAAGATCTGGTGTAGGCGGCGCTGATGACTGCAGCTGTCATTTTCTTTTCATTGAGTTTCACTTTGTACCTTGGAAATCCCTGTCTAAAGGGGCGGTCTAACGCTGGGGGTAGCACTTGGCACGTAGCTAGACCTAGAAGGCAGGCTGTCATGAACGTCAAAATTTGATTGGGCTGATGATTCTGTCACTAATGCTCGTAACAAATCAGATGTGACTTCTTTCAAAAAAAGGGTAGCAATATCTGTAGTGCTGGCCGCAGACTTTTTTATGTAGGATATTCCAGTTCAACCTCAACTAAACTAATTCATTGGCATTTTAGTGGACATTACACAAATTAAATGATACCTAAATAGATTGAGAGAATCTATGGGGTATTGTCAAGTGGAAGAGGAGAGACACAAACCCAACAATGCAGATGACCTGAAGGCTGCTATCAAAGCAACCTGGGCTTCCATTACACCTGAGCAGTGCCACAGGCTGATTGCCTCCATGCCACGCCGCATTGATGCAGTAATTCATGCAAAAGGAGGCCCTACCAAGTATTGAGTGCATAGAAATGAACATAATTTTCAGAAGCCTGACATTTCTGTTTAAAATATCCTTTTTTATTGATCTTATGTAATATTCTAATTCTCTGAGACACTGAATTTGGGGGTTTTTATCTGTAAGCCATAATCATCAAAATTTCAAGAAATAAATGCTCAAAATATTTCACTCTATGTGTAATGAATCTATATAATATATGGGTTTCACTTTCTGAAATGAGTGACAAAAAAATATTGATAAATATTTTCATGATATTCAAATTATTTTAGATGCACCTGTATATATAAAAAAAATAATTCTGTCCCTTCAAAATAACTCAACACACAGCCATTAATGTCTAAACCGCTGGCCACAAAAGTGAGTACACCCCTAAGTGAAAATGTCCAAATTGGGCCCAATTAGCCATTTTCTCTCCCCGGTGTCATGTGACTTGTTAGTGTTACAAGGTCTCAGGTGTGAATGGGGAGCAGGTGTGTTAAATTTGGTGTTATCGCGCTCTAAATATACTTGTATATTGCAATAATTTCACATTCATTATTCAAATGAACGTAGAAGCAACATAAACAGTGTATTTTTTGTATATTTGTTTAATGGCATCTTTTTATGACTGAATGCCACTGATACCAGTACTACTGATGTGTCTATGAAATTTAATTTTTCCTAATATTTAACCATCGACTATGGCCATTCAACTTAAATAATCTAAATAAAAGATTTTATTTTTTGTTCTAAGGCCTCTAGATATCAATATAAACACTTATCAGGCTTTAAAAAAGTGAACCTAAAACAGTAATTACGTAAGCCCATTATAATAAATATATTTAGCTACATGTGCCCTTAGCAAGTAAGAAATATACAGAAATTGAAGAAAATGTAAGTTATTAAACATTAAATTCCAAATTAAATGAATCCTTAAAGCTACAAAAGTTATTGATTTCCTCTTTGTTCCTTTTCTTTTTTTTGATTGACAGACATCACAGCAGCTGGGTTAGTAGATTTTTTGGGCTGCAATTACTTTAAGAGTTGCCACTGCTCAATTTGATGCAGATCTGACATGCATCGTGTTTTCTCACAACTCTTTACCTTTTCTGACCCACTTCAGGTCTTAAAGTCTCTACTAATGTGCTGACGAGTTGAATCGGGTGTGTTAGATGAGGGAGACAGTGCTGGGGTGCTTCAGGACAGTTTTGAAACCACTGCATTTCAGAGACATGTTCTTAAATGTGACTCATATTTAACAAATACTTGCATGCATGCACAGTTTTAAAGCAGCTTTAATCGCCTTTTTGGTAACTTCATGACTCAACTGACAACAATACAGCATGCACTGCCATATTTGTGCATGCGATTAAAGAGCATGTTCTACGAGCACCGTATAACAGCTAAGAGGACAGGAAAATGCATTTGTTTTGTATATGGACTGTATATCCTGTATATGGACTGTATATCTCATCTGACCCCAGTTTACGGTTGTTCTACTAAAGCTCCTTGTCACTATACCGTTTCCACTTTCATTTGACTAGCTCCATTTTTTTTTTCCAATAGCTTACTTCAATAGCCAGCCAATGTTCAGAGCTGCCTCGAGTGTTTGTTTCTCCCTCAATTTAATGTAATGACAAAAATTTAAATCTTTTCACCTGCTGCAATGTCTATGTTTAGATATAAACAGACTTTTAGAGCTACTCCCCTTCCTTTTCTCATTCTCTACATCTGCGTGCAGCATATGTTGATTCCTCTGTCCCCACCATGTGGTGAGCGGGGAAGCTGCTATCTATCCTCGGCACACAGCACTGCAGATAGAACATCCTTCACTGATAACAGGCACACAGTTGGCGGTGCTTTTTTCGCTACCTTGCTGTATTATCATTCTGTCTGGATATTTTGTGTGTGTGTGTGTGTCTATTGGACAAGGGGTTCAGGGTTCATACGTGTTATCTATGAATTATTAATATGCAGGGGAAATAGCTTGTGGGTCATGTTTACAGGATGGTATTTCATGTGTGCAGTGAGACAGAACAAACCCTGAACCTTTGTGGCGTTATTGGATACAGATATGAATCGCACAGCTGAAGGAATATTTTTTTAGAGAAGTAAAGTTTGAGGTTTGAACGTTTCTGCTGATTTGTCAGTCTACAGTGAAGGTTGCTCATGTGTGCGTGTCTCATCCTCGCTATAGCTTCTCGTCTGCACATCCAATGAGCCCTGCAGAATCTCGCACCTCAAATAGATCCTGGCAGATTGTGCGAGAGCATCTCTGTCTCTACGGGAACAGGCATTTCTGTGTGAGGTGGACGTCCAGCCCATGCCTGCAAATCAAGACAGGTGTGCTAGGAATCAGAGCAAAGACCTCTGCCTTCTAGCCCCAAGCAAGAAGATGGCCCTGGGGTATAAATCTCTGCTTGAGTGACCTCTCTCTTCTGAGTCTAACTGAAAGCCCCTCGATGTAAGGAGAGAGTCTAATAAGAGAACAAAGACATGGAGAGGCTCGGACAGCATTCACGAGTTCACACTTACATATAATAAACTGAGTAAAGGTTATGCATATTTGGCGTGCTGTCCAGGGAGAGGGCTCCGAGCTCGGTAATTACTCCCAAGCCCGGGGTACTCCCCCTGTCCGGGAAGAGGGGTCCGAACTCAGCATTTAGCCCAGACCCACAATGCTCCCCCGAGTGGTGGAGAGGTGGTGGAGGGATGCTGAAAGACTAGAAATTATGAAGGTAAGACTGCTTCGATTATTTACAGGGGTTCTCTCTCGTGCTGATTGGATAGATGGTGTGATTACTGATGATGAAATGGCCATGTTAATTATCTGCGCATGCTCCTCCCAAAATTTGTTAATAAAACATCACTACTGAACAGTGGTATGTGCCATATGAACCGTATGGCCCGGGTGTGCGTGCACGTGTCTGGATCTGTGCTCATTAACTCTGTCATGTATAGGCTACTCGTGCATCTAATGCACCGATGATCTGACCATTCATTTCCATGGAAACAGAACATGTCTGCTAAAGCAGTGTTTGTCTGTCTTAAAACAAGACATCCGAACAGTACCACCATTTTGATTCAGGGTTGATGCCTCACACCTAAGAATGCCTGAGCTTTACACTTCAGCCAGGGTTACCGTAGTTGTGAATTGTGGTAAACCTTTAGTTTAAGGACCAATTCTCACTATTGCTTATTAGCATGCATATTACTAGCATATGGGCTGTTTATTAGTACTTTTGAAGCACTTATTAACAGTGTTGGGGGTAACGCATTACAAGTAACGCAAGTTAAAAGCATTACTTTTTAATTTAGAGGGAAATATCTAATAATAATAGATATAATAAGTAACTCCAGTTACTTTGTTTCCCATGTATGGATTAACAGCTCTCGTGTTGCCATGTTGAGAGAAAGATAGTAATAAGTAAGAGTTACTTTGTTTCCCATGTATGCTGTGCTCTCATGATGTTGAGATGAAATCGGGGAGTAAGTGCAGAGGCGTTGCGTTTGCGTGCATTTGAACATGATGTTACTGTGCATCTGGACTAAATATCGTGCATTTACCTCCTCTCACCCGTTCAAAACCTTTCAGTACCTCAATACCTGCGTCCATCTCGTCCAAGCGTTCTCTCAAAACCTGCGTCCATCGCAGCCTAGGTACATCGTCCCATCGCAGCCAAGACGAGTTACAGTTCGTGGACGATGTGCATGGGGAGGGGAGGTCCTACAACCGTCTCGTACCTGCTTGCTGGGCAAAATGGGTCGTGGGCGAGAGTGAGGAAGCAGGGTGTCGGGTCTCTTGGACCAGCGGCGGAACAGAAACAAAACAAAACAAAGGATTCTCCTCCCGGCCCTCCACCGGGGGAAGGAGCGGCACTGTTCTCGCCGTCTCCTGAGAAAGAGCAAACTCCAACATCTCCGGGTTGCCCGCGTCAGGGCCGCTTCATCGACTTCCTGGATGACTTGGGGCCTGGCTGGGATGCGGGGGGCGCTGCTCTCCTGCGAGAGGCTCGATGCGCCGGCCTAGGTGTCGATTCAGCCTGGGGCGGAGCAGCTCTGGAGGATGCAGGAGAGCGCCCAAGGCGACGGGCAGACTGGAACCAGTGGACCACTTACAATATGACTTTGCTGCAGTTGGAACAAACTACTGGTTTGTCTGGCCGGAGGGGAACTGGCCCCCTGACTGAGCCTGGTTTCTCACAAGGTTTTTTCTCCATTCTGTCACCGATGGAGTTTTGGTTCCTTGCCGCTGTCGCCTCTGGCTTGCTTAGTTGGGGACACTTGTTTCCAGCAATATCATCAACTTCATTGCACAGATATTATTTAAACTGAACTGAACTGGACGATGCTATCACTAAATTCAATAATGAAATGCCTTCAGCTGAATATTGAGTGTTAAATCTTGTCATTTTACATTATTGACACAATTTTCCTATTTTGATATTGTGCAGTTGCTTTGTTACAATTTGTATTGTTAAAAGCGCTATATAAATAAAGGTGACTTGACTTGACTTGACTGAGGCCTGGCCCCAGGGGCAGCGGTGGATGGTGCATCACGCCGGGGCAGGATGTGCTGGATCGCCTCGGTCTGCTGCTGTACCGCCGAGAACTGCTGGGCAAAGCCCTCGACGGTGTCGCCGAACAGCCCCGCCTGGGAGATGGGGGCGTCGAGAAAGCGTGCCTTGTTGACGTCCTTCATCTCTGCCAGGTTGAGCCAGGTTGGTTTTTACTGGGGCGCCATCAGGCTCTCCGCCAACGCTCGTCCCCCTGCATGTATGGCCGCTCGACGGGAGCCTTTCAGCCTCCCTGAGCATGTCCTAAACACTATGGCAGAAGCTAGAGCTCCGTCTACTAGACGCCTCTATGCTCTGAAATGGTCAATTTTCTCGGCTTGGTGTGAAGACCGTGACTTAGAACCGGTCACCTCCAAAGTGTCAGTTGTTCTGTCATTTCTGCAAGAGATGCTGGACAAACAGCGCTCTTCATCCACCATCAAAGTTTACGTGGCAGCAATAGCGGCTTTCCACGCCCCTATTGCTGGCCGCTCGTGGGCAGAGATAGTGCGGTAATTCAGTTTTTACGAGGGCCCCCATTTGAACCATTGCAATCCTAGAGCCTCAGAGTGCTCTCACTGAAAACCGCCCTGCTGTTAGCATTGGCGTCGGTCAAGCGAGTAGGAGATCTGCAGGCCCTCTCTGTCAACCCTGCTTGCCTGGAATTCGGGCCTAACGACTCCAAGGTCATCCTGAAACCAAGGATGGGTTATGTGCCTAAGGTGCTCTCCACTCCTTTTAGAGCCCAGGTCATAGCGCTTTCCGCTTTTTCTCCCCCGGCGGGCAGCCAGGAATCCCTGCTCTTCCCCGTCAGGGCCCTGAAAATCTGTATTGAGCGTTCTGCCTCATACAGAAAGTCAGAACAGCTTTTTGTTGGCTTCTGTAACCGCACTAAATGTGGCCCTGTTACGAAGCAGAGAATTTCTAGGTGGTTAGTGGATGCTATTACATTAGCATATTCCTCCTTGGGGTCACGGTGCCCCATCGGGGTCAGAGCCCACTCCACCAGAGGCATCGCCTCTTCCTGGGCGTGGTCCAGTGGGGTGTCCATGTCAGGCATTTGTGAGGCGGCCGGCTGGTCCTCGCCGTCCACATTTGTAAGGTTTTACAACCTGGATGTCCCTGCGGTGCAGGCCACAGTCCTTTCTGCTTAATAGCAATCTTCCAGGTTCACTTGACCAACATTGTTCAAGCCCCCTCTTTTGCTTGGTCAGTCCATAAACTATATTGACACCAAGTATCCTTATGGGACGACACCTGAGCCACGGATGACCCTCTAGGCTCACCCTGTGCTTGGTGTATTCTACGGACTCCCTGGGTCTAATCCCACGTGAGTCTTGGGTTTGAGTCGTTCCACATCATAGCACGGCGTGATTGGACTGGTTCCCATACAGCGTCTTCGCAGCGTCTCCGAGTACGTTTCTGCTATTAAAATAGTTCAGTTTTGTATATCATGGCAAAGTGATTATATTTCGTTTCATTTTTTTATTAAGTTAAATTAGAAAAATGCCTTCTCAAATCATTATGACTTGCCTAAAATAAAATCTATAGATATATAGATCAAAGACATTATATATATATTTATAGAAAGCTTTAAATTACTACTTAACAAAATATATCAAATCGAAAATGTTTTTTTTTTTTTATCATAATCCGTAATGCACTTCTCTCTATTGGCGCGTCTAATGAGGAGATGGCGAATCAGGATCATCATCTTCATCTTTGCGACACAGAAAACACTAGTAGTGTATTAGTAAATAATTTAAATATCTCCTTATTTTTATTTATTGCGTGTGTTTGAACGCAGAACCCTTCAGCTGCGCTGACTCTAAACACCATTGAGTCATGGCTCTCAGTCATGGCAGCATGGACTCGTGTTGTTTCCACCAGAGCGGCAATTTTTTTTCATCACTAATTGATGGATGTCTATAATATAAAAATAAGGAGAAGCGTAAAACAGGCCCGAGGCCCGGCCCGTGTCTGAACTATGACGTGAAAATTGGCCCGATGCCCGGCCCTAGATGCGTAAAAAAATTGGGGCCTGGGCCTAAATGCAGGGCTCTAGTCTAAATTCCCATCTAGTGACTAACTAAAACTCCTTTAATATTTGAGCATTGACCCTACTTAATGTGGTATTTAGAAGTGATTGCAGCTTCAATGTATTTAAAAGATATTTATTTAGTGTCCTAAATGCATCAAGTTTTTTGACTCAGTTTAGTAGCACTTATAGTAGTCTGACATCTGAAACACATAAATATATACTTATTTTGAGCCGTACTTCTTACTAAAATGCACTTTAGTGCAACTGCAAAACACATTTTGCACTTGACATGCATTGTATTGTAAAATATATGTACTCATTTTGAGTTCTGCTACTTGACATTACATTTTCATGTCATATGAATATTACATAAATACATTGTGTTGTTCCAGAACAGTACATTTTAAGCACAATTTCTCTCAGCTTCACTTTACAAAAGCAGTCCCTGGCAAAGATGTCACCCTGTCTTCATCTTTAAAACTTTCCCAGAGTAGCAAAGTGATGCATTGGTGACCCCTGGCCTAATGTAATTATAATGGGTTGAGTATGATTACAACCATGTACTACTTAAGCCTTGTACATTATTAATAGGTGTGTAAAAAGGGATCTGTCTTTTGTTTGAAATTCAAACAATAAAATAAATGAATAAATAAACTGTAACCTGGCACAATATCATTGCATTTTACTCCTTCCAAATTGATTTGTATCTTCTCATTGCCCCATTTTGTTTGGTGCATGCGAGCAAAACCTTCACGGGTACAATGGTTTTCTGACATGAAGTGGTAATTGACTTGGCATCGCTAAAGCCTTGGAGATGGGGAAACTCAAGAATAATGCATTGAGGACCGCTGTTATCTTCCATTCTATTGTTCTTATCAAAGGCATAGGGGACGAGAGTACTCCCAGCACACACTGGCAACAGACTTGATGAGCCATGATTCATTTTCCAGAGTTTGCAGCCACCTTCAATAAGTCTAATTTTATAAGTACCCACAATGCACACTATACTGTAGTTCAATTCCAAGTGTAGAAATCTGCCTACTGCCTACATAGGCACCTGCCGTCTGTGGTAGCATCCGATTTAAAGTAAACTTCATAAGAGATTTGGAACACTCTGCATAGGCAGGAACTGTTTGGTTTGGTCTGGTTTTGCCAGATCTTAAATAGATTTTTTAATTTAAATTGATACGTTTCCTTCCATTTGTACACAGCTTTTGTCTTAGTTTTTGCCTTCCTAAGCCAGTGGAAGCAGTGGTGGAGCCAGGGGGTGGCCAGGGGTGGCCGTGGCCACCACTGATCTAAGCTTGGCCACCCTGCTCAAAACTGCAGTTTAGAAATGCCTTTATTAAGACGCGGAACCTGTGTATTTTTTTGTATCCACATCAATTGGAAGACTTTTCAGACATGCACTGCAGCTTTGCCTCAGCCCCAGGCGCGAGTCAAATGAGCACGGAAAAGGTACACCAGCCAAATGAGCTTCAGTAGAACAGTGAGATGCTGTTAGGCTATATGTCAGTAAAACCAACTTTCCTGTCCTGTCAGCCATCACTATGCTCACGGCGCATGCCGTCATCTGATCGCGTCATCATAAATAAGCGCACAAGAAAGAGCATACGATGTATTTCTGTCGTCAGTTAAGACATGAAATTACCAAAAAGGCGATTAAAGCTGCAAACTGTGCCTGCATGCATGTATGCATTACATTTCAGAACGTCTCTCAAATGCATACTAAAATATAGGCTATCGTGCAATTCCAGATCGCAATAAGGTGCAAGTTGATATGTATTTTAATTTGTAATTGAATGCACAAGTAAATGTGAGCACAGTGCACTTATACTAGAAAATATGCACTATTTTTTCATTAATTCATTTTAAAAGTACAAACCAAAATGACACCATTTAAATGCATAAAACAACTAATTTTACAATCTGGCATTTATGTGCTCTTGTCTTCCGCCCTTTTTCGCTTTCTTATCACCAACTGCATGTCTCATCCATGAGTATATAATGTTAGAGAACAAGTTTTTGGGGGTTTTGAGTGCCAGAACCAAACTGACAGAGCAATAAAGCTATAGTGAGCCCCTTTATTACAATACCTGGAGGTGAGGAATAATACAACAATTGTCATATTCACTCAGTATTACTTGATATAATAATTCACAAATATCTCAATTACAATTAAGTAGAAATTAATTGTATTCAGCTGTGTTTTAGGCACTAAAATAGTCTAGTACTTTATAGTCAACCACATTTTTATATTGAAATAATGAAGATTTCTGTGCCACCCCAGGCTGGTTGCTGGCCCCTCCCTGGCCACCCCTATGAAAACATCCTGGCTCTGCCACTGAGTGGAAGTCATTTTATAAGAAAAGGGTTACAGACATCGAAGTATAACAAAGTATTCCAGTGCCTTCAGTTGTGATTTCACTGACCAATATCACTTTGTTTTTGATGTTAATCAGTGAAATCAAGCCAGTGAAAAATGCCATTTGTTGTCTAGAAGTGCACAGCATGTGCCTCTGTATGTGATGCCAATAAGGCCAATCAGGTCCAGGTAATCAAGCTCTTTGTTTACCTCCAATGACAAATAATTCTTTTTTTTTCAGATTTGGTTCCTGCAAGAGTCTAATTACACACTATGCCGATCCTAGACTTCTGGGGGCCCTATGCAAAAGTGTGTATGGGGGGTGGACGAGTTATGAATGAATGAAATGCCTTTGTCCGTGTTCACACAGTCTCGTCTCACGCTCACTGAAAGCACTTGAGAAACAGTGCCTCTGCTCTGCTCGGTGTGCTTTCAACTCGTTTTTTTCTTTGTCTTTTTTTTTTGTCTCGAGCAAGAGACTGTACAACATTTACGTTACATGATTTGACTGATATTTACGTAGAAAGGGCAACAGCGCACCGCATTAAAATAAATGAATATTTATGTTTTCATAAACGCTGGCCAAATTCAGCAACGAAACTAAAATTAAATCATCTTTGAGAGCAAGGGGGCCCCCTGGTGTTTCGGGGTGCCCTACGCAGCTTGCATACTTTACGTACAGGGAGGATCGGCTCTGATTACATGCTTGTATTACCGAACAGAGAACTGTTTAATCACACAGTAGCTATGCTGAGAATATGAGGTGCTCCGTTGATCCTCAGAGCCCTGGTGAATCACTGGAATCTGTGCCATATTTTAAAAACACTGTTAAGGATATAGTCTGAGACAGCAGTGGCCCTGAAATCTGTCCATTCACTCCATTTATATCAACTCTATTTGTGGCCAGAACTAATTTTTGACGCTTGAGGTTTCTATATTTAAAGCCTTTTTTCCAATAAATTTCACCATGACAACTAGAGAGAGATACCAGTTTGGTCAGTAGAATCCACATTAGTACAACTTTTTTTTCCAAAGTTTTGGTTGTCGTACAATGTTTTGTTCTTCTATAATCCTTAAGATATACTGTAGAGTAGGGATTTGATGTAATGATGATGAGTAGCATACTAATGATTTTCTCCTAATGGTGGAAACATCAAAGCATCGGACAGCAAATGAGACTGTAACAAGTGCGCCCAGCGGAGGACAAAACCAATGCACAGTAGCACTCAGCATGGTACAACACATAATAGGGAGATCTTACAGCATTATAGCCAATTTAAAATAATTAAATAAACATACTGGTTTATTACCTCCGAGAGCTCTCGCTAGTTTAAAATGCACAGATCTATTGAAGAAAAATTATTCTGCGTAATGTTCTTGCGTACGAGTACTTAGTGGCATCTACTTGGGAATCTGAATATGTGAAGTAAATGAAGAATACAGGCAGAAAGCCTTTCAAGACAATTTTGCTGTTTGTAAGCTTCCAGCTGAGACCTTAACAGCCGAGGGGTCACTTGGGTTTGTGTACAGTACATAATTATTGTCATGTAATGCCATTATTTTATGAAATATTATGACACTTTTTCTGTTTTTCCCCCCTTTAGTTCTATTTGGACAGTTTGTCCTGTTCCAGACATCATTGAATGATGTTGTGGACATTTATGATGGGACAACTCAGCAGTCCTCTCTGCTGTCTTCGCTCTCTGGGTCTCACTCAGGTACATACTTAAAATTGAACGCATTACCATTCTTCACAAAGGCATTGTTCAGGTGTGATACTGTTATTGCAAAACATAAAAGAGGTGCACAAAGAACTGATGTTGTATTTTCTGTGCTTTAGGACTGCATTAAGTCATTTGATATCTGTTCCATAGCTTCAACACACTGAATATATTCAGAACATTACAAAACAAAACCTGTTTTAAAAAGGCATGGTCAGTTTAGGAAAAAATAAATACCATGAAAGAAGAAAAATAACTGCCACTAGTGACGAGGCAGAACGAATTCTGTGTGTTTATCTCATAATCTGTGTTCATCACATCTGTTGGACCATCCTGTAGTAAATAGAGGCATCCTTCAGTGGCTTTTTAGCTGAAAGGCAGTTATTGCCATTTGATTGAACAGCCACATGGGAGTTCAAAGTAAAAAGAGACCTTCTATTCAGGCATTTCCCCTCTGCAAATATACTTCTATATCAGAAGCTTTTGAAGCCAAAAGAAGCCAAAATGATGCTCAGTGCATTGATTTTTGATGTGTACAGATCACTCCGAAATGCAATTTTAAGATGTATTTTCTCCTTGTCTGTTTTCCAGGCGAGTCTTTGCCCTTGAGTACAGGAAATCAAATAACTATCAAGTTTACTACAGTTGGACCAGAAACTGACAAAGGCTTTCATTTTGTCTACCAAGGTCAGTTTTCAGCTCTATCAAAAATATATATGTTTATATTTACTCTATTTATACAGACTATTGAGAATATTTTTGGTACTTCCTGG
The DNA here is from genome assembly GCA_027422405.1 of Ptychobarbus kaznakovi. Classification (NCBI taxonomy): domain Eukaryota; kingdom Metazoa; phylum Chordata; class Actinopteri; order Cypriniformes; family Cyprinidae; genus Ptychobarbus; species Ptychobarbus kaznakovi. Next base: position 10,829,399 of record CM049802.1, read on the forward strand.
TCAGTATTTCATATCTGTATTCCAAAACATATAATTATAGAGGACATTTGTTTTAGTACAGTTGAATGTATCATAAAGGTTTCCTGTAGCCTTTCTTTACTAAATGGGGCATGGAATATACTTTTTCCAGGGTATTTAGCCTTTTTACAGCGTTATTTTTATGTTATATTTTATTTCTTTCTGTATTATGTTATGCTCAACACTTCATTTTTTAAATGAAAACAATAACTACACATTGTTTTAAAATCTTTAAAGAGCCACACAGGACCTTGAAATGTAATGCCCTGTGTTATAAAGCATGTTGGATATCTTTTACTGCTTTGACTCCCAAAGTACCAAAAAAAAGATGTGTGGGCCAGGGTTAATCAAACTGACTCAGCCTCTAAGTGACTGAACAACAAGTCCAAAAACTTGTCTGTTCCAGTTTAATTATTATAATCCTCACCGTTTAGATTGATAAGGGTTTTTTTCCATTTAAGATACACAGTTATATATGTGTTTGATTTGGTTTAGCAGTGATTTAAACTAGCATTTAAAAAGATATCTGCGATGTTACAATTAAAGGAAACTAGTTGATTCCAGAATTCATTAGCAGGTCAAGGCTTGACATTTTCTTGTTGTGTTTGTTCCACTTACTGTGGATAGTATGAGTTTCCAATTGAGTCTTTTTAAAGGAAGATGTGTACATTGAATAAAGGTCTTACTCTAACAGATGCCTACGTTATTTATTTATGTATTTATTTTTGATTAAATACAATTCTGCCACTATTTCACCTCTAAAGCATTGAGCCACAGTCAAGGCCATTTCATTGTAAATAGAAACGAAAAACACTCCTGTATGAGGTAAAACTCTCTAAGTTTGCATGTTTCTGTTGTACACTCCTGTCATAGCCGTACCAAGGACCAGTGCCACACAGTGCAGCTCTGTTCCAGAGCCTCGTTTCGGCAAACGCATTGGCAACAACTTCGCCGTGGGTGCATCGGTGATGTTCGAGTGTAACCCAGGCTACACGCTTCACGGCTCCACTGCCATTCACTGTGAAACCGTCCCTGATGCTCTGGCTCAGTGGAACGACACGTTGCCCACTTGCGTCGGTAAGTTCAAACCTTGCCAGCCCCTGAGAGTGATGCACAATCGATGTGGTCTTTTGTTTTCACAGATTTGGTTGTGTAAGCAAGCATAGTTAGCTGAATGATACATCACTGCGAAACAAAATGCAAGCTGAAGTAAAACTGTGCCAAATGTGACAGGGAGTTTCTTTTAGGTGAATAGAGTTAATTAAGCATATTTTTTTGCAGTTAGCACAGGGAAGCAGGCTGAGGCTGACAAAACATCCCTACAAAAGCCAAATATCATGATACAAACAGACACCTCTTCAGCTGTTTACTCAAGTCTCAGAGAGGTGTTTAGTAGTATAAAAGTCTGATTTTAACAAGCCGTCTCTCTTTTGTTTTGCTTGATAGTGTCTCTGCTAGTATTTCTTTCTCTTTCACTATAGATTTTGGATTGCTAAGCAGTTATATTTTTCTTGTCATATTTAGGCTAGGTAAAAAGAAACCCTCCCCAGTACACAAACACAAAATAGCTGAGATAGCAGGCCAACCATGTTGCAGTATGCTAAGACAAGGCTAATCGACAAGGTAACTGTGTTAAGCAGTCAGGCTAATCAGTTAGTGGCTGTTGAAATAGCAGACTAGCTGGATGGAATATATTTAATAAAAACTTTATGTAATGTGATTTGTGACTAAATTAAATTTATTATCAGGCACTGAATAGAGTACCCATTAAAGGGTCTTTCAGTCAATAGAACTTAAGGTTTTTCTGTATGTGTATATTAGCAAACTATGATGTTGTTAGTATACACTACTATTTAAATGGTTTCAGTAGGTAAGTTATTTTAATGTTTTTGAAAGAAGTCTCTTATGCTCACCTGCATATGTTTGATATATTTGAGCAAAAAATACAGTAAAACAGTAATCTTACAACTTAAAATAACTGTTTTCTATTGTAATATTCTTCAAATGTAATTTCCTGTTATGGGAAAGCTGAATTTTCAGTAGCAATTACTCCAGTTTTCAGTGTCACATGATCCTTCAGAAATCATTCTAATATGCTAAATTGGTGCTCAATAAACATTTTGTATTATTGTCAATGTTGAAAACAGCTGTGCTGCTTAATATTTTTGTGGAACCCGTGATATTTGATGAATAATGATTTTAAAAGAACAGCATTTATTTTAAATTGTAAAAAGCCTTGACTGTAACTTTTAAGTCAATTAAATCCTTTAAAAAAAAACTTTTTTATAGTATATATTATCATATTATCCATTTAAATCTAATCTAAGCTAAATCTGAAGTAAAGCTTTTTTCCTCCAGTATTTCAATACAATAGTACGATGACTAGTTTGTTTTTAGTAGTTGCCAAAAGACGTTCAAACAGTTACCAAGACAGTCATAGTATTTTTTGTTTTTCAGGAGTCACACCTATGTTATGTTCAACCATTCTTATGTCAGGCATCTGCTTTATTGTGTCACAATTTGTTTTATTTCTCTGCTCATCTCTGTGTATTCTGCCTGAAAGATCAGCGATCTGTGATATTTCAGCAGAGCCTGATTTTACCAAGTGCAATATGTTCCTGGATCAACATCTTTTATGACCCTGGAACAACATTGTTATTAACCAATCAGATTTGAAGAACAAGTTTATAATTTTTGTGAAATTTAGGCTTACAATCAGTGTTTGGTGCTTGTACATCAGTGTCATTCATCTTTCATTTCCTCTGATTTTAGGGATTACTCATGGTTAAGGTTAGGTTTAGGTGTAGGTAAATGGTCAAGATTACATTTTGGATTAAAATGTTGTTCCAGGGTCAACAATATATGTTGATCCAGGAACACATCTAACTCAGCTAAATTAGGATGTGCGATATTTCAAATGATTACCTGAGTACATGGTGCATTCTATATATCACTGATTAAAAATGAATGACCCCAAAATTGCAGGGAAGTGAATTTGGTTAATAATTTAAGAATCTTACACAGATATATTGAGCCCTGCTCCATATCTAGCCTCCCTGTTTCTTCTCGCTCTCTGTCCCGCTCCTTTTCTGCTTCTTTTTTTCCGGCAACATGGCACATCAATCAGGATGTCCCTACCCGCTCGTAGCTGTTTAAACAAAGTGATTGCTTTGACCTCTAGATTATCTCCTTGTCCTTGACAGATAGCATCTTACCTAAGCATAGGATAACAAAGACAGTTCTGCCCTGCCAGAGTCAGATAGCAGCCTGCGCTTTGTTATTGACAGATCCAGTCTGTGGCTTCTTGTGCTGCTACAGACAATAGTTGGCAGCACTTCAGCAAACAGGAGAAAATTGCTAAGTCAGGCTTCTCCTGTGGGAGAGATGCAACATATTACACATTATTTCCTAATGTTTCTATGCTACATGTGGTTTTTAAAGGTTCTCCCAAAATCTACATTTTGTCATAATTTTCTTACCCTCAAGTTGTTTCAAATTAGTTTATTTTTTCTGTCGAACACTCTGTTGAAGAATGTTGGTAACCAAACAGTTGATGGTAGAAAAATATCCATGTTTCCTTTCTACTGTTTGGTCAACTTCTTCATATCTTGTGTTCAACAGAAGAAACTCATACAGGTTTGGAACAACTTAAGGGTGAGTAAATGGTGACACAATTTTCAAGAATCATATCATATATCTTGTATATCTTTTTTATCATATATATTTTCCATTGCTATTTTTCATTGTGCTCTAATACAATGACATTTTTTCATCTCATTATAATAATTATTTTTAGTTTACCTAAATGAAAACCTAGTTGGAAGCTGATTACAGGAGCATAGCAACACCTACTCAGTATCAGTTTAAAAAAACAAGTATATTTTAAAGGTGGTAAGGCATCAAGGCCTAGTTGTGAGTAATCATACAAAAAAGTTAGCTTTGATTAATAATCAGAAGTTGCTTCTCTTTTGTACCTAGGCTGATGAATTCCTTCCATTTAATTGAAAGTTAATGCTCATTGTAACACACTTTCCTGTCTTTTGATTCATCTTTGCAGTGCCTTGCGGAGGGATACTGATAATGCGTAAGGGGACCATTTTGTCCCCGGGTTACCCGGAACCCTATGATAACAACCTCAACTGTGTGTGGAAGGTGTCTGTTCCTGAGGGAGCTGGGATACAAGTGAGTGAAGGAGCTTGTTTGAAGTTCCTCAAATTAAATGTTTCAGACAAGAAGCGTCAGTGATGGAAAAGTTTAAACTACAATAAAGGGAATTCTTAATGTCTATTTAATAATGCATAATGCAATGTTTAATTTAGAAATGATGGAGAGTACAGTTCTACAAACTTCAGTGCCAGTCTATTTCCTCACATCGCCTGTTTTGTCTGATTGTAATAATTATGTTGATGGAGCATTAAGAGTGTTTATTGAATTCTCACACTGTATTTACACTGGACTCAAGGAACATGTTGCAGCTCATCCAAATACAAAAAAATAAAATAAAAATCACTCTCACTGTGCATTGTAATCAGGGAAGCTGTTTGCACTAGAAGCATCTGTTGCAGTGTGCCTTGACTTCTGTTGACAGTCTCCCGGTTTCTATTTTTAATGATGCATTAAAATAATATTCTTAGTGTGGATTGTTTTGCTATTAATATTCTTCAATATATATTTAAATGACCTTCACAATTATATCAAATCCATTTGAATTATCTGTCCTTCTGTTTCTAACCATATGTGTTTCTAGCCGTTGTAGCAGCAACCATTGTATCAAAACAGTGTAAAATTCACACCTATACTTCTGTTTAGAATTTGGGGTCAGTGATAGTAACAGTAATAGTGTAAAATATTATTACAATTTAAAATAACTGTCTATTTTAATTTATTATCTATCTATTTATTTATTTCTGTGATGACAAATCTGAATTTTCTGCTGTCATTTTTCCAGTCTTCAGTGTCACATTATGCTTCGAAAATCATTCTAATATGCTGTGTACATGCTCAGGAAATATTTATTATTATTTACTGTTACATTTACTATTATTAAATTGAAAACAAGATGTGCCGCTTAATATTTTTGTGAAAACTGTGATTTTTTTTTTTTTTTTTTTTTTACAGACCTTTTACATTTTTAATGGTGTTGTATGAGTCAACATATACGAATACCTCTAAGATTTTATTTCAGATTTACTGTTCCTGTAGGTGTGTTCTTTTGTTCTACCACTTCTTACTCATTTGCTTACTTTATTTATAAATCAGATCCAAGTTGTGAGTTTTGCCACAGAACATAATTGGGATTCTCTGGATTTCTATGATGGTGCAGACAACAATGCACCCAGACTGGGCAGCTATTCAGGTGAGAGCTCAACTAACAAAAAATACATACTTTTTCCATTTTTGGGATTGATATCTCTTGGCTGAACATATATGTTAGTTCACTCTAGAGGACCCTCGTTGTTAAATAGCAGGGATGTAGCAGTGATTCCCAAACTTTTTTTTACAGCTGTTACAACATGAGATTTTAATTTAATATTTCTAAAGTGTATCAGTTTATGGTCACAGGACATGTAGGTAAACAAATAAAATATTTCATATTTTTTGTAGAAATTTTATGTAGATTTTATTTTAATTTAACATTATATTTAATCATTCATAAACTCATGAGTTTGGGGTTTAAAATATGGAATAGGAATAGACTAAAGACTGAACAAGTGTTGCTGTGGATAGAGGTCATTTTTGTAATCAAAAGGAATGAGGTTGGTTACACAGCGTTCCCCTGGTGAACGTCATTATTCAAAAATATCTCACTGCTGATTGCCATTATTGACCAATTAGAATCAAGTATTCCAGAAAACCACATAATAAGCTTGTTTTATTCAGGTCTTAATTAACGTTATTTAATATTACATTAGCAATAATTGAATGCCTCTATTCAAACAAAATTATCTTTGCTCTTTCTTTTACAATAAATTAATTAAAATGAAAACATCAGAGATTCTTCGAATAGATTCCAGATAGAACTTGATATCATTAATTGAGTCACACCTTGAAGAAAGTCAATCGTTTGTAATTTTTGGAGCCAGGAAACTTGGAGGAGGCACATCATGCTGTTTTTGGCTGGCTAATTAATTGCCATGTCTGGCAGCACATCTAATGGGCACTGCACCTCACCACTCAGAGTCAGCACTTTATTTGTTTGTAAACAGAGCGGCCAGAGAAAGTGTTCTGGTGCTAACAGCTTGTCATTGCTGAGCTCTGATGGCTGAATGGTCTTCTTATCATCAAGAGACAGTGTACAGTTTTTGGAACAGTGATTCTATTGTGTGTCTACAGTGATGGCTATTCCTGGAGGATGGGAAACACTGCTTTATAGTGTCCTGTTGGGAATTGTGACTTTATCTTGCTTTCAGGGACAGTCAAGGTTTTTATGGCTGCGCTGCGGGAGCAGTAATTGAGATGGTTCCAGCAGCTCAGAAGTTGACCTCAGAGCTGAACTGTACAGCAGGAAGTATTTAAAACAGTGAGGGTGCAGTGTCACAAGACAAATGTTAACAGGTGTACCAAAACTTTTCATCACAGCATGGACATTTAAGATGTTCTCATTAATAAAATTCTGATGTGGTCTTAGGACACATTTTGGTATGCTCGAAACATCTTTGCTTGGTAATCCACTTTATCTGTTTCTTATTTCAACCCCAGCTAATGTGATTTTGACAGCAAACGTAAAGAATTGCAGCTTTTCATAATCTTCTGCAGTCCATTGCATGTATAACACAGTTTCTTCTTTATCAGGAACCACCATTCCTCAGCTCCTGAATAGCACATCTAACAACCTCTACCTGAACTTTGTGTCAGACATCAGTGTGTCAGCAGCAGGCTTCCATCTGGAATATACAGGTACGACACAACAGCGGAGTGTAAAAGCATTACTCTATTGATTCCTTTCAAATGAGTCCAACAGGACACTCTGTGTTAAATAAAGCCTGCATGTACAACCCCACCCTAGACCTTGACCTCTTGGGAAAGTCTTTAGCTTTTCAATTTTCTGTGCACGTAATTTGTTTTGGATGGATGAATGTATAGATGGATAGACAAATGAACACATGGACGGATGGATGGAAAAGTAGATTGATAGATGGAGAAATGGCAGATAGACAGACACAGTAGATAGATACAATAGGTTGTTTGCACATGATGTCATTGCTGTGGTGCGAAATGCAACTGGAGGGTAGGAAGTGATTTTTCTCCATAGGAATCAGTAGCAGAAACTCTAGATGCCTGTGTTTTGCGTTGTTTATGAATGCTCAAATCGATCAAACCGAGAAAACACAAGGAGATTTTATCATGTACGAAAATGTGTTGTTCATAAGGGGGAAAAGTCAAGAAATTGACTGAAAAACGCAGGAAAAGTGGCTTGTAAACCTGTGTCTGCAGTCTCGAGGGTCCAATCGGATAATACTTACATTTAGACATTTACATTTAGTCATTTAGCAGACACTTTTATCCAAAGCGACTTACAATTGGGGAATACATAAGATTGCAATAAATTGAAGTGAGTGACAGCTTTTTAGTGATTATATAGACGTGCTATTTACTCGCTGTCTATGGTGTAAACAATTCATAATGTGAATAAAAGTTTTGTTTGACGTGCTGCTAGGACCAACGTACACAAACCCTGTATGCAGCAAAGTGTCAGGAGTGACTGAAAAATAGAATGGATGAGATGGAGGAAAGTCCATACTGTACTGGTTTAGACGCTATAACAAGAGAAAGGTATAAACAGAAAAACACAATGTTACATGATCCTTATGTTATAAAGAGGAGCGATTTTTAAACTAAATTGAAATACATGCCTGCCATTGAGTTGGTGGATATAGGCTAAGCAACATACCCTGACTGCAAACAAGCCATTTCGAAAGTGAATCCCGTATTTATATGAGGTATGTGGCATGTCAACTCCTTATTCTTTGCTGCATACAGGGTTTGTGGCCATGGGTCCTGTTAGCAGCACAAACCAACTTTTATTTAAATTCTGATTTTATTATAGCCTAGAAAACGAGCAAATTGCGCTTCCATGTAATCACGAATGCTGTATATCGCAATCTCACGGTTCCTTTATAATCAATGAAGCTCTCTGAACTGCAAATAATATCTTATTTACATCGTGTCTACGTGTGGCTTTTAGCATTGAGTGAATTCGGACTGGGTCACCTTGTATCTATTTATATATGTCTTAATTAATATATTATTATATCTTATATTAACCATTTGCACACACAAGCATCCGATCGGCTCCTGCCGACTGCAGACGCAGGTTTACAAGCCACTTTTTCCTGCGTTTTTCAGTCAAATTCTTGACTTTTCCCCCTTATGAACAACATATTTTTCATAAAAGGTACTTGTGTTTTCTCCATTTGACCGATTTGAGCATTCATAAACAACACAAAACACAGGCATCTTGAGTTTCCGCTACTGATTCCTATGGAGAAAAATCACTTCCTGCCCTCCAGCTGCATTTCGCGTGTCATTAGAATCACGGCTGGACAAATGGCAGATAGACAGGCACAGTAGAAAGACAGACGGATGGATGGATGGATGGATGGATGGATGGATGGATGGATGGATGGATGGATGGATGGATGGATGGATGGATGGATGGATGGATGGATGGATGGATGGATGGATGGATGGATGGATGGATGGATGGATGGATGGATGGATGGATGGATGGATGGATGGATGGATGGAAAAATAGACATGGATGGACAGGTAAACAAATGAAGGGATAGTTGGACAAATGGCAGATAGACAGGCACAATAGATAAACACAATAGAAAGACAGAATTGTGGATGGACAGACATGGATAGACAACGATAGACAGAGGTGGATGGATAGATATATACTAGTAATCAAAGGGCAGAATGGCAATGAAAAAAGAGGTGGTCTCTGCCAATAGACATATTTTCATATCAGAATTTGGCAAATTGATCTGTATGGCTGCAGGTGCTGAGCCAGAGAGAGACACCTGTTCCACACAAAACAGAGCCAGATGTCCACATTTACATCCATAAAATAATTAGCCAGAAAACAGTCCTTCTAACCACATGTTTTCAGATACAGCACATCAAATCCTCACAGGCTTGCAAAAATACAAATCCGTCCTTTTAGGAGTTCAGCAACCTGAAATATTTTCCACACAGTAGCTGTCAGCATTATTCTGTGGAGATTTTTTTATATATCAGATATTTGCAGCAGTTTTGAACTCTGTGTGTTTACAGCTATTGGCCTAGATACATGTCCAGAGCCTCAGACTCCGACCTATGGGATTAAAGTAGGGGATCGATACATGGTGGGAGATGTTGTCATGTTCCAGTGTGAGCAAGGATATTATTTACAGGTGAGGCCAATGGGTTTTTTAAAACATAGAGTGCATCTGACTTATTTTGTGCATTGATCACTTCTTCGCAAACAGTTTTGTCATATATTCCTGGAAGCACAGTATTTGTGATTTGAAAATAATGATCTGTTTTTTTGTCATCTAGGGAAATGCTCATATCACATGCATGCCTGGACCAGTGAGGAGGTGGAATTATCCGGTACCTCTTTGCCTCGGTAAGGTCTTATGAAATGAATTGTGGAAGATTGTGTTTCTCAGTTTCAGATTCCCTTTCATCAGCAATTGAATAAGAGGCTCTACAATGGGTTATGCGAGTTTAGGCTGACATTTGATTCATCATCTCCTCCTAAATTCTTCTCCTGTCCCAGCAGGTTGTATTTAATTTAGTTCCTAAAATGCAGAGTGCAGCAGAGTTTTCGATCACGCTATAGAATAGTGTGATGGATTATCTGGTGTTTATTTATGGGGCCGTTTTTAAAGTGAAAGCCAACTAGAGCCTTTATGTTTCAGTGTTTTCAGTGTTTTGGCCTCAGCCAAGCTGAAAATCCTGAAATATCAGCTCAATAATTTACCACCCAGCTGCTCTTACACATTCTGAATGCAAGCACTCCCACAACTATGACTTTTTTAACACTCCTTTCCGAGTTCTTTCTGCTCAACTCAGAGACATCTCTAAGACATCTCTAAGCTTGAGTTTACATGAGTACTGTTTTTGTCACTGCTAAAACCTTTTTTCCAAATAAATATCAAGCTTTTTAACACAAACATGACCAGTAAACCATTTAGATACATTTGTTTTTCAACACACTTAATGATATGTGAATTTTTCGATTCTTGCTGTTATTTTCTTGCTGTTACTTTACACACATAAAGTCATGGTTCACAAACACATATTTGAAAAATACAAGATAGCCCCGCCCATAACTGATGCCATTAGTTGCATTATCATGCACATTTACAGCTGTAATGAAAAATGTAAGTCTTTGCTGAACAAAGTGTCCAGAGTATCCCTTAGTACAGTTGATATTTTGTCTGTCTGTAACTCAAGAGCAGAAATGATCAGTTTGGAAGGAAGTTTCTACTACTGATATATGCAGCAACATTGTCCAGCCTCTCCTGTGCCAAAACTAGACCTCCCATCGATGACTATAAGCTGCGATCTACAAAAAAAATTTGGAATCACGACTTTAAACCCCAGTAGTGTTGGTGCTTTTTATCATGCTCCTCATGCCTCTAAAAGATACAATAGCTTTTGTTTTTGTGCCAAACAAATAGACTGCAGATCAGAATTTATTTTATTCCAGTATGTTTATTTCTGTTTAAGTGCTTTTCTGCTACTCTATTTTGCCTCTTCTTAAACAACAGTTTAATATAAAAGTAAGTGAAACGTAAAGGACTGAACACAAGGGATTTGACGAAATATGTTACTGGGATTTATCTTGCCAACTGCAGCTTTTACACTGGTTTTGATCTGATACAGTCATTTAGCAGTCTGAGGCCCATCTTCTCAGATTCAAAAAAGCTTAATTGGCCAAGTGAGATCACATGTACAAGGATTTTTGAGTTTCTGGTTTACAGGAGCTCTCAGCACTTTCATGTATACAGTATACTTATACGGAGAGTTAGAATGCATCACTGCTTGGGCTATATGACAACTTGTTCTTCACGATGATCTTGTCACAATTATTAGTGATTCACCTGACCTTAGTTGCATTTCTATTTTCTGCATCAATATTCTGTATCGTGACTCCAAAAAAAACATTCTCCATAAATTGTCGATAAAATATGTGCAAAATATTTTGAATTATGTGAAAGTTTTGCATTCACAAAACACACTATGAGCAAATAAATTAAATTAAGATGAAAAAGAGTCATAAAAGCATTATAATTCTGGCAGTGGAATTATGCACAATTTTTAAAATAATTTTAATTATAATAAATTCATTCATTCGAAGTTATTAAAAAAGTTAATACTACTATATATTATTAGCCAGCACAAATAAATATTGATCAATAGAATATTTATAAATAAAAATTATCTTAGATTATTACATTCTCATTTGTTAAATAAATATTTCAGTTCATGATATTTAATGCATTAATCTAATTAATATGAACAAATTGAACTTGTATTGAGAATGTTAACAAATGTTCAGATTAAAAAACGTACTCGGTTACTCTCGTAACCTCGGTTGCCTGAGATATAGGAACGAGTACTGTAAATTGGGAAAATCCCTTTTTTCCCCTTCACTGAAGCCTTTTTCAATCACGCAGTTATAACTGCATGTGATTGGTTCGTGTAAGGTGAAAGAAATGAACCAATCCACGGCGGTTGCGAGCGAGCCTATGACTATGCAGCCTGCTATAGCCCACCAAAATGGGAGGGGCGTCTGGCTATATAACTCGCCACCTGCCACCGTATCTCAGATTTCTTCGAAGGAAGCAACCGAGTGTGCAGATCATAGCACGGCCAGGAACAGTACTCGTTCCCATTTCTCAGGGAACCGAGGTTACGAAAGTAACCGAGTACGTTCCATTTTCGATATTTCACTCATACTGTAAGTATGGAAACCAGTTCAATCACGCCGTGCTATGACGTGGAATGCCTTGAAACCAAGACTCACGTGGAATTAGGCCCAGGGGAGTCAATAGAGTACATCAAGCACAGGGTGAGCCTTGAGGGCCATCCGTGGCCTGGGTGTCGTCCCGAAAGTGATACCTGGCGTCCATACAGTTATGGACAGACCAAGCAAAGAGGGGCTTGAACAATGTTAGTCAAGTGAACCCGAAAAGATTGCTATTTAAGCAGAAAGGACTCTGGCCTGCAAGGCTGGGATATCTAGGTTGTAAAACCTTACAAATGTGGACGGCAAGGACCAGCCAGCCACCTCACAAATGTCTGAAATGGACACCCTGCTGGACCATGCCCAAGACGAGGCGATGCCTCTGGTGGAATGGGCTCTGACTCCGATGGGGCACTGCAACCCCGAGGAGGAATACGCTAATGTGTTAGCATGCACTAACCACCTAGAAATTCTCTGCTTCGTAAAAGGGCCACCTTTAGCGCGGTTATCGAAGCCAACAAAAAGCTGTTCTGACTTTCTGTATGAGGCAGAACGCTCAATGAATATTCTCAGGGCCCTGACGGGGCAGAACAGGGACTCCTTCCTGCCCGTCGGGGGGGGAAACGCGGAAAGGGTTATAACCTGGGCTCTGAACGGGGTGGAGAGCACCTTAGGTACATAACCCAGTCTTGGTTTTAGGACGACCTTGGAGTCGCTGGGCCCGAATTCCAGGCAAACAGGGTTAACGGAAAGGGCCTGGAGGTCTCCTACTCGCTTGACCGACGCCAGTGCTAACAGCAGGCCGGTTTTCAACGAGAGTACACTGAGGCTTGAGGATTGCAATGCTTCAAACGGGGACCCTTTTTGGGCCCTTAGTACGGTTGGTAAGTCCCAAGGTGGAACTGTACGAGGACGCGGGGGATTCATTCTCTGGCACCTCGCAAAAAGGACGCACTATCTCGCCCACCGATCGGCCAGATAGGGGCATGGAAACCGCATGGCTGCCGCATAAATCTTGATGGTGAATGAGGAATGCTGTTTATCCAGCACCTCGCAGAAATGAAAGAGCCACTGAAATCGGAGGTGACCGGTTCTAAGTCGCGGTCTTGACACCAAGTCGAGAAAATGGCCCATTTTATAGAGTGTAGAGGCGCTGGTAGACGGGGCTCTAGCTTCTCATAGTGTTTAGGACACGCCTGGGAGGACGAAAGGCTCCCGTCGAGCGCCACACATCGGCCCATATCTCCTGTGAAGCAATCGTGCCGTTTGCTTGAGAGAGGGTCCCGTCTCAAGGGGATCGGCCCTGGAGCTGCTTTCAGCCTGGAATAACTCCGACACCCACGGTTGGTTCCTCCAGAGGGGGGCTATTGAATCCTTGTGCATTGTTCCCTACTCGCCTGAACCTGCGGAAAAGCGACTGGGGGGAAAGCATAGAGCGGAAGTCTGGCCATTCGTGTGCCAGGGCATCCGTGCTACTTGTAAAAAAGATTGGGCAGTGAGAGTTTTCTTTGGAGGCGAAGAGGTCTACTCGAGCCTTGCCAAAGATTTCCCAAATTCTCTGAACCGCGAGCGGGTGGAGTGTCCATTCCTCTGAAGAGACATTGTTTGACAACATTCCTCTTGGTTCATTTTGCCCAGCAATGTGTCACCTTGTGAGCGCAGATTGCTGAGTCCACACAAGAAGGTCTCGCCAGCATGCAGAGGTTCGAGACGAGGCAGCCCTGGTGATTTTGACACCACGGCCTGTCAGCGTATTACATGTGTCTGAATGTCCCAGGAAGAATGGCAGGCTGACACAGTGCATTTCTAGCTTGATGTGATGCACTCCTCTTCGACCATAGCCGAAGGTGTTGCCCTTGTTTGAGCATCTGTCATGACACCTTCCTTCTGTGCGCCGGTCTAGGACACCTTGCTTTAGCCAAAGGGTCCCTCCAGGTCAGGGTTACACAGGCCAGTCACCGTTACGCGGTGGCGCGTGAGAGGCCGCGGTGGAACCCTCTGCTTCAGCGACTGGATGGGTCGATGTGGCAGACCCAACTGAAGTACCTGAAGCCGGCCATAAGGCCCAGATTTGGAAAGCTTTGAGCGGACGGGCGTACCTTCCTTGAAGGAGGACGTGGCTGAATTGTCATGGCTCGCTCCGCTGAGGATCTGTCATCTGTCTGAGTCGATAACTGTACCCGGAACGAAACCTTTGGCTGGGTGACCGTAGCTCTTGGCAAGGCCCTGAGCCCAGGCAATCTAAGTGGCTGAGGAGGAAAGTCTTGTGCGATGTTAAAACTTTCTGTGACTGGGCCAGAATGAGCCAGTCGTCGAGGTAGTTGAGTATGCGGATTCCCATCTGTTGCAGAGGGGAGAGAGCCGCATCCATGCATCGTGTAAAAGTGCAGGGAGCCAGGGATAGCCCAAATGGCAGGACCTTATTCGGACCTTAAATGGCGAGTGGTATTGACATGCCACCCCTTCGAATGCGAATCTCAAGAATCGTCTGTGATGGGGGGCTACCTGGATGTAAAAGTACGCGTCTTTCAGATCCAGCGACATGAACCAGTCCCCTGGGCATATTTGGGCCATATTTGGGCCTCCTGGCGGATGGCGATGGCTCCTCTGATCGAGGGCAGCCGGCAGCGAGTCCCCCGTTCCCTGCTCCTCCCCAAACATGGCGGACAGCAGCAGGCTTCGGCGCCGACTCCTCCGCTCCCTCTCGGACGGCAGCCACCCCTCCTCGACCCAGGAGCACGGCAGCGAGCCCTCCGTCCCACCTGTTCTTCTTTTGCTCCAGCACCACCGCCTCGGGCAGCCACTGGCGGTCTCCGCTACTTCCTGCTGCCCGATCTCCTCAGCACCGCGATCCCCCTCATCGGCCCCGCCCCACTCATCACACAAACCATTTAATTCTAGGGAGAAATCCTAGGGTTGTAAATGCACATGTAAATCTGTTGTAAATCTGTTTCTGGGTGATTTGTGCCCTTACCTAAGCCACATACCTTCTATGTAGATATCAGATAACAATTTTAAATATTGTATTACTGCATTCTATGTCACCTTTAAGGTACATCAGTGTGACATAAAATATTCAGGGTTTTGACTCGTGACTTTTTTGTGCTGTATTCATTCAGTGATGCAGTAAAGTAGGAGTGCATAACGTGCAACACTTTTGGCTGTATAACAAGTAAATCTTTATCTGTATATTCACAGCACAATGTGGGGGATCCATGACGGAGGTTAGTGGAGTAATTCTGAGCCCTGGTTTTCCTGGCAACTACCCAAGTGGTCTGGACTGCACCTGGACGATCACCCTTCCCATTGGCTTCGGTACGTGCATGTCATTAAACTGTGTAGGAATGAACTACATCATTTTGTGACTAGAGGCCTTTTAGCAGTGTCACTTACTGTGGTCAACATGTTCTTTAAGGAATCCACGTGCAGTTCCTGAACTTCTCCACCGAAGCAATCCACGACTACCTGGAGATCCGAAGCGGGCCTAGTGAGACTGGTACAGTGATTGACAGGTTCAGTGGGCCGCAGGTTCCCGAGTCGCTCTTCAGCACCACCCATGAAACCAGCTTCTTCTTTCACAGCGACTATTCCCAGAATAAACCTGGATTTCACATTACATACCAAGGTAAGACTTTGAACATTTCCCACGATCCATTAGGTGTCTTAATATTAAGTTATTTTCATTAATCCTCCTCAATTGTTTGTTTTTCTTCAGCCTATCAGCTGCAGAGCTGTCCTGACCCCCGACCTTTCAGGAACGGTATCGTAATAGGCAGTGACTTTAGCGTGGGGATGACAGTGTCTTTTGAGTGTTTACCCGGTTACTCGCTCATCGGCGAGACCTCTTTAACATGCCTCCATGGAATCAGCAGGAACTGGAACAACCCTATACCACGCTGTGAAGGTGGATTTTTACTCTTCCCCTCAATATAAATTCTTTATACACCGCCTTTATTCGCTGTTGAAATTGAATGACCTCAGTGTTTCATGCATGCAAACAGCTCACTGGAAGTTATTATGAAAGTGTCATCAGTTGCTTACAGCTGATGAGTTAATACGCAAGCTCACGAGTGTGATTCATTGCCTTATCTCAACAATATTACGAGATAATGCGTGATGTTAAACAGCGCCACGCATCTCTATGGTGAGAACAAATTCTCAATGGCTCACTGATCCACATTATTTCCCAGAGCACAGTGAGGTCATGTCATACGAGAGCTATCACGGCTATGAGATGAACTTTAGGAGATAAAACCTTTAAAGATGCACTAGGTCATTTTGTTCTTGTTTTGACAGCTTATGTTTGTCAATATGAATCAGCCTTGTACTATATACCTACATCTGTTGACTGAGATTGGAACTGGCTAATTTTGTCTGAAAAGTCCAACAAATAATTTTTTAATTCGAAATGAAGCCATAGTTGCCAAGTAGATTCCAAACGTTTATAAAAAAATTGTAATTGTAAAAATTTACAAAATCTAGTTAACAATCTAGGCATGTTTTGAATGAGATGTTTATATGCATCACTATAACTAACAACAATATTTGCCTAGATATATTTTGCAGAAACTTTTTGTCAAAGAAACTTACGTTTATATTTTTGATTGATGCCAGCCATATGTACAATAAAATAGCTTTTCCTAGGCCACTATTATGGGTTGAGTGTAATCTTTTGTTTACATTAACATATTTTTTAAATGACACAAAAGTGCAGAAATTTTATTCAGATATCTATACACAAAATGTACTGTATGTTGATAACCTGACTTTTTTTCTCTCCCCAAAAGCTCTGTGTGGTGGAAACATCACCTCCATGAATGGCACCATCTTCTCCCCGGGTCACCCAGCGGAATACCCCAACTTCCAGGACTGTGTGTGGAGTGTCCGGGTGCCCCCTGGAAATGGCCTCTACATCAACTTCACCGTCCTCAGCACCGAACCCATCTACGACTACATCACTGTGTGGTAAACTCTCATAGGAAATCTTTTAAATATGTCATGATGTCCTTATTATGAATCAGTATATATTCGTCAGTGTATGATAAATAATAATAGCTCTGAAGAAGTAAGAGAGATGGGACTGCACATGCAGATGAATGAGCCACAAGAATTGAGAGCCATTTGTGACCACACTCCAAACGTCCTTCAACTTAAGGCACTCACTCTTGTGTGCAAAACAGTTTGCAGTCCTCCGAAAAGCCTCAAAGCACACTTGCTCATGTCTGTGGAAGGAAATCATCCTTTAAATCTCCCCAAAACACTTTTAGGGCTAGCTGCCACCTCATTTGCTTGGTTAGGCATCACAGTATCTCTCCATTTGAAAAGTAGTTATATAAATAGCCTTTGCACAGTTCCTCAAGTCAGGAGATAATTTTCAGGATTAAATTCAGTTTTGCTTCTGGGTTCCCTAATGTGGTGTCTTATTTCTAAAATGGAAACTTCACACTTGTTTTGTTTGACTTTGTCTGGTCTTGGATGATACTAGAGGTGCCACCAAACTGCACATTAGCTAAATATTTAGATCTATGTTTAGATGCAGATTTAATATTTTAACGTAGATTAAAAAAATATTTTAGTCCTATTGTTTTAGTAGTCTAGTTTATTATAGTGTTTACATTTTTTTTAATCATACAAGTATATTGTTTTTATTTGATTTTATTTCTTCTTAGTATATTATACAAGAAAATGTCAACTTCACCTTAAATTTACCTTAATTATCATGTTCAAAATTCTGCATATGCTTGGTTTGTGGGCATAAATGACTATCTGCAGCTTTTTGTAATAGTTGTGCATAATTTCCCTTCTGAGCTTTGTCTCTTTAACCTTTCAGGAAATACTTTTTGCTAATTGGGTATACTTCATTTTATTTGCTTTCTGTAGCAACTGGTTTTGGCCTCCTCAAGGAAATTAAGCCCATTTGCTTTGGTGTTTTAGACTCCAAAGGGAGTGTGTCTTCAAACAAGAAGAAATATCTCTTGAGGTTTGGCAGGCTTAACATGAGGAATAATTAAACAACAAAACAGATTTTATACTTAAAGTTCGTTGAGGTAAAAGTTGCAAAGTACAACTTCCAGGCTCCCCAATTTAAGCTTTTTTTAAATATGTATTTGTGTAACTTTTGAAATTATTGGCATATATCTTATTAGATGTATGATTTTGAGAGATGGAGTCATGGATAACAGCAGGCTTTAGCCAGAGTTTGTGTCCTTACAGAGTCAGTTAAGGCCAATTGGTTGTTCGGAAGAGCAGAGATTTTTGACTAATTGTCTTTCACATCGTTGTGACACCCAGTTGCGGGGGAGATGGAATAATGCATTGAAAGAAACCCAGGATAAATCCAGTAATTAATGTCAGCTGTTCACTTTTCATATCAGAGGTCCTTCTTGTTTAAGAAAGATTCCAGAGGGTACATTTATTTATTAATGGATTCTGCATAGCCTTCACTCACCGTTGTGTTAAATATTGAATTTTTACCACGGATAGAGGTTACATTATTATTGTGTTTTTCTTACTTTTGCAATTGAGATTGCGTTTATTTATGTTGCATGTTGCAGTGCTACAGTCTGTCCCAAAACCTGCTTGACAACGTGCTCTACTAAAAATCATGAACAAACTTGCAAACAAGCTTCTGTATTTCTCTCTCTGGGTGCTAAGGCTGTAAAAATAATCGAATTTGATTAACATGCGCATCTCGACAGTTAAGCCGGTTTCTTGATTAGCAGTATTCGCCATCACCTGTTTTTAGATGGAGCGGCAGTTAATACAAAGAGCCGTAGTTCACTGACATACGCAATATTGCGTTCATAATCGAAGGCGTTTGCGATTACAAACGCGATTTCCTGCTTGAGAACTACGGCTGTTAATGCCGCACCACTGAAAACTGGAGAGCGATTTACGCTATTCAAGAAACCGGCTTTACTATCGAGATGCGCATGTTAATCGAATTTGATTAATTGCATAGCTTTACTTGGTGCTCCGTCGGTTCCTCAGTGTGCTGCTACTAGTAACCATTGCATCATAGGTGACCTAGATAAAACAGTGTCTTCTGGTTCATTAGTCCAGCTCTATCGTTCATGTACAGAACAAAGACTTTATGCGCTTCTGCTGGGCTGGCCTAATGTAGCAGCATATATGGCAGGAAGATAGTTTAATAATCTACAAGACAGAGAAATGACTGCCTGTTTTGGAGATACGCTTCTCGCATTTTCTCGCAGTCAATAATAGGGGAAATATTGCTGTCTCCACTTAAAGTCCCATTTCAGACACTATGGCTCTTAAAAGCAGCGTTCAGAGGTGTACTGCAGCAGAAATCAGTCTTAAACTATAAAGCACGTAGTTTATTTACTCTCAGTGTAATTGAGTCATTTTTGCTGGGCCACTAGGTTAAAGTATCGTTTCAGTGACTTAAGGTTCATAAAGCAATTTTAAGAGATAAAGTGCAGTGGAGATGAGTCTTAAAATGTTTCATTTATTTACTCTGTGTAACTGCAAATTATTTACTATTTAAATTATTTATTATTTAAAAGAAGAATTTGCACTTGCTGTATGTTTTTTAAGACCCTGATTTAAATGCAGAAAGTATATTTGATGTCATGCCCACGTATAAAGCTTTTTTCTATCTTTTGTTCATCATTTAATGAATTACTGCATGCTGCCATGATCAACAGAAAAACTTTTAACAAATTCTCTTTACCACCCACAATAACTGTGCCACTTGATCAATTTTGTAAACAAGGTGGAATGTATAATGAGCTTAATTTTCCTAGAAAAGAGGTGTGCTTGTACTGAAAAGAGTGACAATGACTTAATTTTAACACTCAGGCTCCGTTTATTGTAGATTGCAGGTGTATTTATGCTGAAACAACTTTTTTAGAAACCCTTGTTTCCAATCCCATTAGATAAGTTGACTTAGGCCTGAGTCATGAGATCAGTCATTCTGGATGTAGCTTTGTAAATCTCGCTTCATTTCTGTTTTTTGCAGGGATGGTCCTGACCAGAGTTCGCCTCAGATCGGTCAATTCAGTGGTAACACAGCTCTGGAGTCTGTCTACAGCATGTCCAATCAGATCCTCATCAAGTTCCACAGTGACTTCAGTGGAAGTGGTTTCTTTGTGCTTAGTTACCATGGTGAGACGCCACTTCAGGTTGCATTCAAAGACATGTTTTACCAGTTTATCAAATCCTAGCCTCACACTGACTGCTTTAACAACACAAATTGCAATTAAACAGTTGATCCAACTGTTTAAACTCTATATAATTTGTGTCTGTGAAAGACTGAATGATTTACACTTTTATCCGTTCAAAATAATTTTAATTGAGGGCAAGTTATACATTCAGACTTTGTAGCCTCATTCCTCATGTGTATGTAAGCCACCTAAACATACTTGCACTTCTGTATAAACTATTCATTGGGCTTGTTTAATTTTAACCTTGGTGCTAAATAGTTTAAGATGCTTTTCAAGAACCCTGAGGTGATCTGCAAACAGGAATTACCATTGGTAAAAATAGGTTTCATTCAATAAATATCTGTCATCACTGTGTCATTTCAATCCCCACCATGCATTTAAAGTGGCTTACATATGCACTGATCATATTGACTTGAGTCAGGTTGCTGACTAGTATTTATATTTTATTACATGCTTTCATATTGATCCTTGGCCCATGTCAGCTGTCACTCGGGGCTTAATGATCCTGAGATGCATTGAAATAAAATGACAATTTCAGACTGTGAGTCACGCCAACAATCTCAAGGTTATCTTTAATGTTCGTTGAATAGTCTAGTTTGTATATTTTCCATTTAGTTTCTCTAAATCCTTTATTAAATGGTTAGTCCTAAAAATTAAAAGGATTTAATTTACTCACGCTCATGTTAAAAATGTATAACTTTCTTTTTGCTGTGGAACACAAAAGGAAAGGTTTTGAAGAATATTCACACTGCTCTCTTCCATCCTGTCCTAAAACCAACTTTATGTGAGGAACAGTCTATAATTTAAGTTGATAATCACTGGTCACCATTCACATTTATTGTATAGCAAAAAGCAGCAACTCAAACTTTTTTGTTCCACCAAATACATTTTCAGGTTAAGAAAGACAAGAGGGTGAGTAAGACAAGATACTGAGTAAGTGATCACAGAATTTTGGATAATTATTCTTATGCATGTTTAATGTCGCGCGTTGTCAGATGTGAAGCAGAAAACTCTTGTTGTGAGTTTTTATGCTCCAGACCATATTGTTCCCCGTCAGTAACTCGAGCTGCTTCGAAACGCTATAGGAACGCCTCCAGTGTGATCGCGCTCTGAATCACATGTGTAATCTTTCCAAAGGATGAGCGAGACGTCACGGGCAGGTGACATAATCGTCCAGGAAGCATAAAAGCACATGCGGTGGAACCGGCATCAGCTTTTTGTCATTCAGCAACCACTACTCTGTGTGTGTCTGTCGATCTCTGTTGTGAGTCTTATTTGGTGTTGTCTGTCCTTCACAAGCACCCAAATAAGCTCCACGATGGCTATAAGTGCAACGATAACTAGCACTTGTGCGAAAAAGAGCAGATCGCGTTACAGGCTGTGTTAGTATCACTGTTGTGGATACACAGTCTGTGTATTGTCTGCTTGAGAGCAGAGCACGCAGAGTCAGCTCTCGGGGGAGCTGACTTCCCGCTTTGCGAGGCATTTGTCACTGCGTATGCTTGCTCTCAGAGGGCTATCTTTGAGGAGAGCTTTCACCTGCGTTCCTCGCGGTGCCGGCCCTGCGGTTTCTTCCACCCGGAGAGAGGGCTCGAAGCTCCACCTGTCTTCCTCCAAGGAGGTGGACGAGGAGGACCTCAATGAGCTTTGTAAAGTGCAAGCATTGTTTGCACAAGCATATTATGAATGGAGTTCGAGCTGTCAGCGCAAAGGGGCGAATTGTGCTCCTCCCTGCTGTATGATCTCACGGTTCCGGTCCCACTGCTGCTGAAGCACGGTGGCGACTGAGATTGCGGGTCATCGCACATGTATCTGGTGGAAGGGTTGGACATGGGCTCACCCTATCTTCACCTGCATTCCCCAGATCTAGCGCTCTCTCGGGGTTCGGAAGACCGCACTGGGGTCCTTCCCTCCCTTTTTTGAGTAAGAGCCCACTGCGGCAGCACGCGTTGTCTTGGCAATTACATCAAATAATGCTCGGTTCATTATATGAATCTCTTCAAATATCCAACCGTGTTACTTGTCTGTTGGTTTTCAATTCAATTCAAGATTATTTGTATAGCGCTTTTTACGATACAGTCGTTACAAAGCAGCTTTACAGAGAATTAAGTTTCTACAATAGATTTATATCTCTTCTATTGGTTTGGCTGCATTTGATCCTAAGGAGTTAAATTATGTATTTTCATCTAACTATGTGAAGTTATATATATACAGTATCTCACAGAAGTGAGTACACACCTCACATTTTTGTAAATATTTTATTATATATTTTCATGTGACAACACTGAAGTAATGAAACTTTGCCACAATGTAAAGTAGTGAGTGTACAGCTTGTATAACAGTGTAAATTTGCTGTTCCCTCAAAATAACACAACACACAGCCATTAACGTCTAAACCGCTGGCCACAAAAATGAGTACATCCCTAAGTGAAAATGTCTAAATTGGGCCCAATTAGCTATTTTCTCTCCCTGGTGTCATGTGACTCATTAGAGTTACAAGGTCTCAGGTGTGTTAAATTTGGTGTTATCGCTCTCACTCTCTCATACTGGTCACTGGAATTTCAACATGGCACCTTATGGCAAAGAACCCTTAAGGGTCTGAAAAAAAATTATTGTTGCTCTACATAAAGATGGCGTAGGCTATAAGAAGATTGCCAAGACCCTGAAACGGCGCTGCAGCACGATGGCCAAGGCCATACAGCAGTTTAACAGGACAGGTTCCACACAGAACAGGCCTCGCCATGGTCGACCAAAGAAGTTAAATGCACGTGCTCAGCGTCATATCCAGAGGTTGTGTTTGGGAAATAAATGTATGAGTGCTGCCAGCATTGCTGCAGAGGTTGAAGGGGTGGGGGGTCAGTCTGACAGTGCTCAGACCATACGCCGCACACTGCATCAAATTGGTCTGCATGGCTGTTGTCCCAGAAGGAAGACGCTTCTAAAGATGATGCATAAGAAAGCCCACAAACATTTGCTGAAGACAAGTAGACAGGAAGGAACTGGAACCATGCCCTGTGGCTTGAGACAAGATACGTGTTTGATTCAGATGGTGTCAAGCGTGTGTGGCAGCAACCAGGTGAGGATACAAAGAAAGTGTGCCTTGCCAGTCACATGGTGGTGGGAGTGTCATGGTCTGGGGCTGCATGAGTGCTGTGGCAATGGGGAGCTACAGCTGAGGGAACCATAAAGCCAACATGTACTGTGACATACTGAAGCAGACTATCCCCTCCCTTCAGGATGGGCCGCAGGGTGTATTCCAACATGAAACAACCACTGCCCTTTTAAAGAACTGAGGGTAAGGGATGGACTGCAAAGCATGTCTCCAGACCTAAACCCTATTGAGCCTGTGGCATCCTCAAATGGAAGGTGAAGGAGGATGTCTCTAACATCCCACCCGCTCTGTGATGTCCATGGAGTGTTGGAAGAGGACTCCTCAGTGGATAAAGCTCGTGAACTTCGATGCCCAAGGGGGTTAAGGCAGTCTGGAAAAGATGGTGCCACACAAATAATTACACTTTGGGCCCAATTTTGACATTTTCAGTTAGGGGTGTACTCACTTTGTGCCAGCAGTTTAGCATTAATGGCTGTGTGTTCAGTTATTTGAGGGGACAGCAAAATTACTACTGTTACACAACTGCAAGCTTTACACACTCACTACTTTAGCATTGTAAAAAGTAAATTTTTTAGTGTTGTCAATGAAAGATATAATAAAATATTTACAAAAAATGAAGGGTATACTCACTTCTGTGATACTGTATACCTATAGAAGGTATATAATAAACATAAATAGGGCTGCAATCAATTAAATAATTTACAGATTAATCAAGCATGTTAAGTGGATTAATGAATTAATCGCACATTTTCTTATTGTTCTTAACTGTACCTTAAATTAATAATTTCCAAGTTTTTAATACTCTATCATGGTGGACAAATATGATCTTTATGCAATGGTATTTATTATTATTCAACCATAGTCAACAAGAAGCATGAGTGCATTTTTCAAAGGCATAGATTCTATTAGCACATGAAAGAATAAATACAAGGTCCCCATTACTTCTCTTTCTTTGCACTGAGCAATTTACTGACACACCTGTTCAGTTTTGCAGGACAGGCCAGACTTCTTCTGCACATGCAAAATGTACAACTATATTGTTTATTATTACATTTGTTTGCCTCTCTGTGCCCACAACTGTATTTTGTGCAGCTAATTTTTTCAATAAATTCTCTGCATTTCTCTGTTGTCAGACAATGGAATGGAATATGAAAAAGTGTGAAACGACATAATATCGGTGTTTACTGAATTAAGCTCTGCTCTTCTCTGCTCTGCGCGCCTGCAGAAAGAGCATGCAGAGAGAGATGTGTGTGTGCGTGCGCTGAAGAAACTGAGCAGACGTGGAGAGAGAGAGAGATGTGTGTGTATCCGTGCTGAACAGAAACTGAGCAGACACGGAGAGAGAGAAGAGATGTGTGTGTGCTGCTGACAGAAAATGAGGGGAGAGAGAGGAGAGAGAGAGAGGGGCATGCTGGGAAAGCAGACCTCGCACTCGTGGCAGTACAGGCGATTCGGAGACCAAATAAGGTTTGGGCGCTTTTTTTAGGGAAAAAATGCTAAAGGGGTCTAATGTTGCAAGTTGGCCACTGCATCTCCTTTCTCCAACTGCGGATTTGGCCAGGTCAAACAAAAATAAGCTGTTAAGGGTTAATAAAGGTAAAAGGATGGTTAACCGCGTTTTGACAGCAATGTAGTATATATATATATATATCATTACAGGAGCTAAGGTATTTAATAGGGGGGGTCTGCGGAGAAGAAGGTGGTTGCGGACCAATCTCGCCGAGTCTGCGGCTAAGATGTCCTGCTGCCTATGGCCCCCGGACTTTTGAGGACTGGCTCCTCTTGGGAACAGTGGGGTACACCGCATTACTCTGTGCCCATCTATCCTCAGTGCCCTCAGGAGATCGGTCTGCCAACCCTGCCAGTGTTTGTGTCTCCAGCGAGCGCTTCTCTCAGTTGTTTCCGCCCGTAAAACCAAGCGGAGCTGAGAGGCTCGACGCCCCTTTGGGGGTCCCCAGAGCAGCTGGTTTGGTCTCCTGCCAGTCCTCCACTTCAGGGCACCAAGCTAGCAGCTCTAGGCACACCAGAGGCCAGTTTCGGGAGACTGGTTCCCTTAGCAGGGGGTTCATGAGGTTTGCTTTGGTGGCAAAGCATACCAATATCATTCTTACCCTCACTGCAAGCGTTGTAAGCCTCCTCACTGCTGAGAGTTTTTGAGGCCTCCGCTTGCTAGAGCTCCGCTGGGACAGTCTGTGAGTGGTAGGCCCTAGGTGAGCCTCCTTAAAAAATCCCTGCGTATGGAGTATAGTTGGCATCCTCTCAATCCAGAGAGTCGTCATGCTGAGGCCACCTCTCCTAGAGCCCGACTGTTTCAGCGAGTGTCGTTAGGCCTCCTCTCGCTACAGTAAATTTTCGAGGCCTCCACTCGCCAGAGCTCCGCTGTGGCAGTTATGTGAGTGGTAGCTGCACCTCCTCTAAGGATGCTCAGTGTACGGAGTGTAGTAGGCCTCCTCTCGATTTAGAGAGTCATCATGTAGAGGCCTCCACTCCAAGAGCTCAACTCTTCTGTGCGTGTCATCAGGCCTCCTCTCGCTTAGAGAGTTTTAGAGGCCTCTACTCGCCAGAACTCTGCTTGGACAGACTGTGAGAGGTAGGCTCTAGGGGAGTCTCCTTACAGTATGTCCAGCATGTGGAGCGTAATAGACCTCCTCTAGATTTAGAGAGTTTGTCGTCATGCTGAGCCTCCGCTCCAAGAGCTCGGGTCCTCGGTGAATGTCGTCAGGTCTCCTCTCTTGAGAGCTCGACTGTCTCGAGAGTGTCATCAGGTCTCCTCTTGCTTATAGAGTTTTAGAGGCCTCTGCTCGCCGGAGCACGAGGCCAGAGAGAGCTTATGCCTGTGGTGGATGAGTATGCTGTCAATAGCCTTGAGTCCTCTGCTCTCCCCTCTCTTGGGGACCAAGACTCACTTCTCAGAAGTTGGCCTTCAGGACCCGCTCACTTAACCACTCGTGGCCCCTTTTTCTCTCGCCCTAGCTGTGCTCCATCCACACTGAGCAGGGATTTGGAAGTCTGGTGGCGTGGGCATTTTGTTATGTCTCGTAACCTGAGACATTTTATCACTCAATGAGTTGAAATTCTTCACCCGTCTTTCGTGTATCGAATTGCAGATGGCTAATTTTCCATCTGGAGATATTTTAGTCTGTGATGTGCATACATAACAAAGAGAAAGGATTGTCTATATTTACTCAGATTTGCCCTGGGAATACCCCGTTCCATCATAATGAGTTTAGCTTTGATTCCATTTGATTCGGAGTAAATGGGACACCAAGCCTGAAAGACAACTTTATTTCCACCAACTGCTTTGATATGAATTAGTAAAAATTACCATCCATTAAACTGAAATATTCATCTAGTATTTAGTATGTTATCTAATCATACTAGGGCTCTGTCGGGTCTGTCAATCTGCTCTCTGATGTCGCATCCTCTAGTGTTTTAAAGCCAATCTAGCAAAGCAGCTTAGACAGGAATCTATGGAATATAATTATGAGCTCGGAATGGGCTCTAAAATGCAGAGATCATGCCTCCCAAATTCACTCAGGTTTATTAGCGGGGCTTTACTCAATATTCCGTCCATACACCAAGGACATCAAAAAGGCATCTCTGAGTTAGAGAAGTGGCAATTACCCCATTTTAATGACTTAATTCCGAAGTCTCAGTCTAATGGCTCTCAGAAGTAAGCATACTCACTCACAAACTATCCATTTCCGCCTCCCCGTTCCGTGATTCATCATAGAAAAACTCCAGACAACAACAAAGAAGGTTTGCAATTGAAAAATTCAGTGTGTGGGGGGTTTTAAATCACAGCCCTCTGTTGTTTTTTCCTTCCTTTTTCACACCCACTTGAAAAGCCTCTTGTAGGGAAGTATAGTGTATTCAGCCACATGGCTGCTGATCAGAGCGTCCACCCTCATCTCTCCGGGCTACCCACTTTTGTTGCCATTCCATTTTGGCCACTTACCCCGAAACACAACAGGAAACCCGTCAGGAAGCAAACTGAGAAGGAGCCACATGCTAAGTGGGCTTCAATAGATAATTAGTGTGTTTCCATCTCAGCCTTCTGAAACCTCAACTTGGCAAGAAAAGACAAATCCAAAGTCTTCCATCTCATGATGGAAGACTCAGTTCATGTTGTCCTCAAAGCGAAGAGCTCAAAGGTTTCTGATATTCATCTTAATCAGTGTGAAGTCGCTACAATTACGGCTTCATGTCAAACTTCGAATCAGCTCGACTGCTTCGAGGTCCTGTTGCATTTGCAGTTTTCATTAACACCAGAATAATTAACTTGCCAATGAAACTGTGCAAAGCTACTTGGTAATTATCATTAACACTCCGGCTATCTATACATTGCACATGAAAGGGCCGCAGAACTGTTGTACTTGCACAACAAATGCATTACTCATGCAATCCGTAGACGGATAAATGTTTGGTTAATTTCTTCTCTTCTTAAGTGATTCGCTCATTATGCGGGTCGTTTTGTTCTTGCCGTTTTCAGTGACTGCGACACGCTCACTTGCTAGCACGTGTATCCGCTGTCAGATGTAAGCAATTGATAAGGCTCTTTGCTAATGTCGCAGAGCGGCCCGTAGCGCAGTGATAGTCACCCTTCCATTCCCTTCCGTTATTTGTCATGGCAGGTTCCTCTGTCATTAGTACTGACTAGATGCCAGCACAACTGTGCCGAATGTCACACTGCGCCAGGGCCTTTTTTTCAGAGATTAAAGATTTAATTGGAAAATAATCGGCTGTACCAAAATAAAATGAGAAGCATTACGAAATATGACATTTAATATTATTTACATCAATATTTGTCGGCGCAAAAGCAGTGCCAGGGGTGCAGCAACTACCTTTCCTTCCTAAAAAATGGGGTAAAAAGTCACGTGAGGATACAGTGCTTTCATGTTGCTGTGATTGGCTCAATGTCTTGATGTAATAAAAGTGTTTAACATGAAAATAAGTTTGGCCCCCACATGTACAAACATGTGCAGTGGCATTAGCAAAATCTTTGTGAAATTTCAGCATAGTGATGTATGAAGCACAGTTCAAAAAGAAGTCTCTTTCAAACCAAGCATCTTTCCGTTGAATCTGCGTGACCTGCTTGAACCTGTTCGAAAATCTGCTTGGGGAAATCTTTTGCCCTCACATTAAATTCTTTTTCACTATTTTGATATGGACTTTAGGGAACTTTTTTACAAATTAATACATTGATTAATAATGTATAAATGCTAAATAAAAATATTTGTTGCTTTTATATATACTTTTTGTTTCATAACTCCTCAAATATTTGTAACCGCATCTTTCGTTCTGTTTTTTTGCAGCCTACCAGTTAAGAGTCTGCCAGCCTCCATCAGAAGTGGCAAACGCAGATATCCTGATGGAGGATAATGAGTTGGAGATAGGTATGAATGCATGCATTTGCTGTTGTTAATAAAAGTAGTTCTGATTCTGTTCAGCTTGGCTTGAGGTCCAGGAAAGTGTTTTTTTTTTTTATTTTTATTTTAACTCCTATGCTGTTTTATATCAAGTAAGCCATTTGTAGATTGGCTCCTGAAGAGTATAAATACCGTGGCACTTTAATAACATTACTCTGTTTGCTTTTCTCTAATACCGTTACGATTCTCGTTGAGAACTGTTCCCCTAAATATAAAAACTCTGTCATGATTTACATAACCTCATGTTGTTCCAAACATGTGACTTACTTTCTTCAGCCGAACACAAAAGAAGCCATTTGAAAAATCTCTTTTTATGTCTATACAAAGAAAGTGAATAAGGTACAGTATTGTTTTGGACCCCACCGACTTTCTTTGCACAGACAAAACCAGTTCTTCGGAACATAATCTTTTGTGTTCCAAATAGGAAAATCAATTGAATTAAGCAAGCAGCCATATCACCCTGCAGCCCAAGACTGGTTGCCCACTGAAGCTAAGCAGGGCTGAGCCTGGTCAGTACCTGGATGGGAGACCTCCTGGGAAAAGCTCTAGGTTGCTGTTGGAAGAGGTGTTAGTGATGCCAGCAGGGGTGCTCATTCCCTACTGTGGTCTGTGTGGGTCCTAACGCCCCAGTACAGTGAACACTATACTGTCATAAAAAGTCTGCACCGTCCTTTGGATGAGACGTTAAACCGAGGTCCTGACTCTCTGTGGTCATTAAAAATCCAGGATGTCCTTCGAAAAGAGTGTGTAACCCCGGCATCCTGGCCAAATTTGCCCAATGGCATCTGACCTTCATGGCCTCCTAATCATCCAAAAAAACATACACTGATTGGCTTCATCACTCGGTCTACTTTCCACCAATAAGCTGGTGTGTGGTGAGCGTTCTGGTGCAATATGGCTGCCGTCGCATAAAAGAAAACATTTTCCAGGTGGATGCTGCACACTGGTGGTTTTGGTTTATGAGGAGATACCCCCCTTACTATGTAAAGGGTTTGAATGTCTAGAAAAGCATTATATAAATGTAAAAAATTATTATTAATTATTATTATCAAATGTTCGGAACAACATGAGGGCACATGAATCATGACAGAATTTTAATTTTGGGGGGAAATTCTCCATTAAGAGTTTTTTTTATCAGATCAGGCACTGGGATTTTTATGCAATTTATGTTCCTTGCAAAAAATGTCATGCATTTCCACTCCACCTGTTACAAGAGTCTCAACTCATTCCAGCCAGCTGTCATCTGGCCTCAGTGCCAAAGTGACTACTAAAATAGTACCCTAAACAAGACCCGTTTGTAACACAAGCATTTCACCCACAGGCATGTTGGCACAAATGATCAAACCTGACTTTTCTGGTGCTATAGAAATTAGGCCAATACTGTAAACGAGATTCACTTTGTCCTGTTGCCTAGACACTGGCAGTGCATAGGAATGCCTCTCCGCATAGGAACGCTTCAATGCGTCATATGTTTGATGTTTTCCAGGTGCTTACGCGTGATTATTTTTAGATAGGCGACGGTGGCGGGGGTTGTCATGAAAAGCCAATACAAGCAATCCATTAGACAGGGCTGCAAACGCTGCTGTTTTACAGCTCAATTATCAACTTCTTCAAGTTTAACATTAAAATATATACATCACGCCCATATATGTGGCATCTATCTCCATTAAAACCAAGGAGGTTCGCTGTCCCACCTAATTAAATGGACGCTTAATCATTGCGACTCTCTTTCTCTCTTTGCGTCTCAGGTGATATTATCCGCTATCGCTGTCACCCCGGATTCACCCTGGTGGGGAGCGAGATTTTGACATGCAGGCTGGGAGAACGGCTACAGATGGACGGACACCCTCCTTCCTGCCAAGGTGGGCATGCTCTTCAAGAACAAAGCCCCTCAAATGACACAGACCCACCAGCTTCCATTTACCAGGATTACGTGTCTAATGCGTCCTCTTTTAGACAGTGGAACCAGTGCAGAACTGGGGTTAAAGGTTTCGTGTTAGCGTGTTGCCATGGAAATGTCCAACCTCCGTCCACAAGTAAATGGCAGGGTATTGAGATGGCTAGACTATAAGCTCAAATCACTCAGACGAGCATCATACATGTAATGGAGGGTAAAATGTGATCAGAGGCGGTATTGCTGATAGCCCATGAAGAGCTCAGTCATTCCCTGTCACTGCTCCTTCCCTCACATTCACAGTTGATGAGTGATGCGGCTCTTGGAGTTTAGTGGCTCAAACAGCTGCTGCCATTAATCTTTCATGGCTCCATCCTTCTCCCTGCATCCCCACGAGAGAGCGCTCACTTTGTTAGAATTTGTCCTGTGCTTAGATTCAGGAAAGTGCCTGGAAACGGTAGTTCAATCATTTGTCATGCACATTAAAGCAGTTTCGGAGCGGGATAAACAAAGTGAGCCATGGAGCAGGAGAGCACATGAAGTGTTTTGCAAAGTATGTAACATTTCAGGCCGACGATGAAAAATTGTGGCTTTTTTTGTTTTTTCCAAGATGACAGATGATGGCCACCATCTACAGTTTCTGAGGAAATATGGTCCCAGGCAAATTATTTTCTGCTTTAATTCTAAGGAATTAATAAGATCAATAGATACCAGGCCTGGTTTCATTAACAGTTGAACTAAAGTAATTCAGTTGGTTTATTGTTCTACAACTTTAGTCTTGGAGTTTAGTTTAGTTTAGTTTATCTTTATTGAGTCAAGAGTAGTCCTCTTTAGTTTAGTTTCATTTCTCTGAGCCGTCCTAGTCTTGTCTAGGACTGAGTCAAATTTAGTCTTGTGTTGTCTGGTTTAGTTAGGTCAATTTAGTCTAATCTAGTCGAGTTTAGATTTGTTGAGTGGAGTGTTGGCTTTTCTAGTTTTACTGAGTTGATATCAGTTAAATTTAGTTTGTTTTAGTTTGTTCTAGTTAATTAGGTTTGTTGATTTAATTTTGTTGAGTTTGGTAAAGTCTAGTTTTGTCTTATCTAGATCTGTTTTCAGTTTAGTTTCATCAAATTTGGTTAGGTTAATTTAGTCTAGCCTTGTCAAGTTTAGGCTTGTTAAGTCGAGGGTTTTGTCTATTCTAGTTTAATTTCTCTGAGCTGAGTTCAGTTTAAATGAGTTCTGCTGATTTTTTAGCTGAACTGAACAAGTAACTTTGTTGAGTAACATATGAAATATGAAGACTATGTACCACATAAAATATGCCCATCTTATTGATACACAAACCCTATAATTACATATGTACAAAATCAATAACTAATAAAAATGTGTATTTTCCCCCCACAGTGCAATGTCCTGCTCATGATGTCCGATTTGACTCATCTGGGGTGATTTTGAGCCCTGGGTATCCAGACAGTTACCCCAACCTACAGATGTGTTCTTGGAGCATCAACGTGGAGAAGGGCTACAATATCACCCTGTATTTTGAGTTTTTCCAGACAGAGAAGGAATACGACATTCTGGAAGTTTTTGATGGTAGCCTTTTTTCACTTAAACTAGGCTGTTATTGTAAAAGTGTTTAATTTATAGAGATTTGCAACATATGCAACACTGAGTTCACACGATCCACAAAGTGATCAAATTGTTTTTCTTTTCACTGTCATTTTTTTATGCAACATGAAAAGTGAATCTTGAATTGATATTAGTCTAATAAGAATGTGAATATGCCTTTCACAGGGTAGTCACCATTTGTAGCCAAGGCTGTTATTATCTACATTTTGACTGCTTTGCCCATTTTCAAGATATTTTTTTCAAAAATTAATTTCAAAAGCCTTAGTCAAATTGTGTTCCACCTAAGAATTAGGTTATTTTATGAGTTTGATCTTTTTTGACAGGTGTAATTTGGTGTAACATTCCTCCTTCAAATTGTCTTTCTCTTCCATTTCTTTTAAAGGACCCACAGTTCATGGTCAGGCACTTGCTACATTGAGTGGTGACCTCCCCACACCCTTCAACATCACCACCACTGGCCACCAGCTTCTTCTGCGCTGGTCAGCTGACCACGGCACCAATAAGAGGGGGTTCCGCATACGCTATGTCGGTGAGTATCAAAGTATGTATCCATTTAAATCTCTTTATTGCTTGCACGTTTTCTGTCTCTGGTCTTGAATTTGAACGAGCATGTATACTTTGAGTTGAGGAAGTGTGTTTGGGTAGTTGACATGAAATAACTTGGGTTAAATGACCTGCAGTGTGACTTATTTTACTCTTAATTAAAAATAATACATATATCTCTATTTTTGCATTTAGATTACCTTGCCAAACAAAAACGTAAAAAAATATATATATTTATTAACACGATCAATATTAATCTTTAGCTAATCTCAAAATGAATATCCATGTTTTATAATGTGCGGTATAATGTTTGGTTGTACGAAGCTTTTAGTATTTAATTTTTCATTTATTTGGACAAAATACTGTAGAATTTCAACATTAGCCATTTTTTGGTTGTCAGCCATAACATAAAAA
Source organism: Ptychobarbus kaznakovi (assembly GCA_027422405.1). Classification (NCBI taxonomy): domain Eukaryota; kingdom Metazoa; phylum Chordata; class Actinopteri; order Cypriniformes; family Cyprinidae; genus Ptychobarbus; species Ptychobarbus kaznakovi. Next base: position 10,862,568 of record CM049802.1, read on the forward strand.
TACTGTAATTATTGACTTATTGGTATTGGCCAGACTTTTAAAATTGATCCATCTCTATTTAAAACTTTTTCAAAATGCAGGGCAATTTAAAGAAATAGATAACAATTAATTATAAAATCAATAAATGCAAATCCTCATAACACATCATTATTTATTGACGCGCTGCAAATTATTTGACTGTCTACCTTCATTTCTTCTATATCAAAGGACATTTGTATTCAAGCACAAATTAATATAAACCTGACCACCAAAAATCTGCTGATGTTGAATACTGATGGGGAAAAAGTTATTGCATGTGTCAACATGTGTTGTAGGATTTAGCGCGTTTCCATGTGTGGTGAATGTCATGTGTTGAGATTTGCAGCGCGTCAGAATGCAGCGCGTATGAGTGTGTTTCTTAAGTGCATGCGCGATGAAAATGTATATTTGCGCGTGTTTTGTTTGTGTTTATTTATGTGAACATAGATGGACATTTACCTGCTGATAAACATTCTTTGTAGAAGTGATTTTTGTCTGTTAGGTACTTTGATGGATTTATTTTGTCTTCGTTGCCCAAGAGAGAGGTACACACTACCTTACTTCAGCTCATATGTGTTTGACAAATGTCCTTTGCAGTTTAGGTCATGCACTTTACAGTTTCTCTGAAAAAGTCATACTGACAGAACAAGAAAGGGCTGAGACCCATTGGACCCATAGTGCACCATGGTTAAGTGAATGCTACACTTGCCGTTGTGGATGTCAACCAAGGACCTGGGGACTCTAAGTACACATTTTGCACTCTTTTTCTTTTTTTTTTAACCACACCTTACCTTTCAATTCCTCAAGCTTGTATGTGTGTGCTCAAATGTAGTAGAGCAGACTGAATAGGGACAGACAAATATACAGGATGAGGGCTTTCTGTGGTCTCTTAAAGCAGATAGTTTCCCTAGTGTCTCTGTGTTTTTTCCACGAAAAAGTACTTTTTACAGACTTGGGAAATGCACTATTCTCATGGCCATGACCACCTCTTAAGTCTGTGTAATAACAAAGTTTGTTAAACCTCATGATCATGTAATTCAGAATGATTTGAGAATGATTCAAAGAGCATCTCGTGCTTCAAAGAAAACAAGAATGTTTGACCATTATTTATTTTTTTCATTTTACTTTATCACATTTGATCATTATTTTAGACACCACTGTTTATAAGATGTTGTGTAAAATCTTGATGAGGAAAAATCTATGTTATTATTTTATTTTAATTTATATTATTGTATTATAGCATTGCTTTAAAAATCTTAAAATTTTATCCCAGATTTAAATTAGATTTAAAAACCTAGATTTAAAATATGGTCTCACAATTTTAGACACTGCTCTATATAAATTGTAATGAAAAATGTTGCAGATGAAAAATCCATACTATTGTTGTTATTTGTCATTTTTATTATTTGTCCTTGATTTTGTTGTATGTGCAATTTTCAAGAAATTAAATACTGAGACATTTACTATAACATCATTATTCATTAAATAATCTGGGCTGGGAACCAAAAGGTTCAAACCCGAACAAGGGGCGATCCCGGGGCAATCCTTGAGCTATGACCATTGTGCCCTTCAGCAAGGCACTTAACCTCGGGTTGCTCCAGGGGACTGTTCCTATAACTCTATTAATTCACATGGTCATATGGCAAATAAAGACTTTATTGTGTACTTTATTGAGTGGTAATGTGCATATCACATTGCTGCAGTGGCAGGTGCTGAAATGTATTCTCATATCAACACGGCATGTCGATTTTAGTTTCTAAGTGCTTCGGAGTGTTATAAAATCCACCCTACCTCACGAGTCAATAGCTTTTCTTCACTTGCTCTTGCTCTTGCTCTTTGCAGTGAGCAACATATTTTCACTTAGCAATATTTCCTCACTGACTTTCCCTCAAAAGGGCTTGATTCCTTTCAGGAAGGCCATTTCTGCTGGAGGGTGCCAGCAGTGCTCACCTCACTTTTGTTTTCCATCACAGTTGGACGTTCTGAACTCAGATTTAACTGTTGTTAGGGCCGCACATCCTGGCTGAACTTCCGTTCAACTGAAGCCTGGAGTGAATTTAACCGAATGACATGCCCGTGCAAATAGAGGTCAGATGCTTACACTTCCTCTATCCTGCCAGTTTGAGATATAAATAAGCATCATACCTTCATCCTCTTCACACTTCTGTGATTGTGTGCAGGTGCAGAAGAAAGTCATGTAAGGCCGTGCATTTCGGAGTATCTTTGAACTAAGATGAAATGCAAACTGACAACCCACGTTCGAAGTACTTTTCAGGCTTTAGCCTCCTATCAGTTGTTTCGGCTTGTGAAATCAATGATGAATGGCTTGTTCATTTCCGTCGTTAGGATATGAAAATTTCCACATCAACATGTTAATACTTTGTTTCAGTTCAAAGGCTGAGAATCAGTTTGAATTCACTCAGTCTGCTGTGAAACTTGGGAAAAGCCAAATCTAACGTTATGAAAGCTTCTTTCTGTCTGTGGAGCTCTCTGTTGCTGTCAAGGTCTCTCGCTGAGTTTGATTGACATGGTTCATTGATGTGCTTATGTTTGGTTTCAAGCCGAGTGTGTGACTACTGTGCCTTCAGAAAGTATTCACCCCCTTGAATCTTCTCACATTCTGATCCCGTACACCATCAGATTGTAAAACATATTTTAAAACACAATATTTTGTATCTCTGCTCTAACCATTCAATACATGTATCATGTAGTATTTGCAGAGTAATCCACAGTCCAGAAAGGCCATTCCACAATTCTCACTTTCTGTTCAAGACCTTATTTTTGTATTATCTTTGGTTCATTTGTCCTGCTAAATTGTCTTAGCCCAAATTGCTGATCTCTTACTGAAGTAGATATTCATTAATTTGGGTCCATCAATCTTTTCTTTATAGCAATTATTTTTATTATAGCAAAAGTTTTTTTATCATTTATTTTATCTTCCAGATAAATTTCATTCATTTGGGTCCACCTTTTATTTACAGCAATCTTTTTAATTTTATTTTAGAGAATTGTGTGTGGCAGTGAGAACAAATAATCCTATTTAAAATCAATTAAATTGACTTGCCACATAATAGCAAAATAAATACTTTTACACATTCTGAATGCACTGTTTATGCATGGCATGCTTATGTGAGACTGAGCTTAAAACAATACTATGTGTGGTGGTGTTGTTGTTTTTTCAATAATAACAGGTTTTTTGAAAGGTCCTTGTTTTTTAATATTTTAGCTGCATATTTGAAATTACTGTACAAATGCATTTGTTTGCAGCATAAGTTGCATGATAAATATGGGCATATTATTTATACAGTGACTTCAAAAAGCATTTATACACTTATGCCACACTCTGTGGATTCCACTACATTAGATAACAAATCAAACCATTTGTTTTTAAATAAATACAGCAAAAGGACCTTTCATATGAAACATAAATACAGTCTGCTGTTTTATAATTATGACAAAATATGTTATCCATGTGATGAACTACACCTGTGGAACAGTTGGTTAAATTGCATAAGTGACTGAAACATTTTTAGTCAGTTTTGAGGAGAGGTCATAATTTTGGCAGATGGAATTAAATTCATGCATTTTTTAAACTGTGTCTTTTAAAAGTTAAAAGAACAAGAATAATTTTGCAGGAGTTAAAAAATAATTATTTCTTTCCAGAATTATCTTCTGTAATATAAATTCCAGCGGTAATTAACCAAATAATGTGACCTTTTCACAAATGATAAAATATTCATCTGCAGCCTGTGTCTCCAGATGTCTCCAAAAAACAGGCTGAGGCATGTTGAATAAGGCACATAGGAGTTTTACTTTATGTTATTAAAGCAGAAAGGCTTTTCTAAGTGCCTTCGGAAAGTATTCAACCCCTTTTAGAAGCAGAACTTCTATGTGCCTGAATGAGCCCTGTGTCGAAGGGTTCTGCTCTGGGTGGTGATTAAGGAAATGATGGGGTCTGATTTCTATCTGTCTGTCTGAACAGCTCTCTACTGCAGCACCCCGGACTCTCCTCTCCATGGATCCATAAGCAGCCAGACCGGAGGACACCTAAACAGCCTGGTACGCTGGGCCTGTGACCGTGGATACCGGCTTGTTGGGAAGAGCACCGCCGTTTGCAAGAAGACCCCCTTCGGCAACTATGCTTGGGACGCCCCAGTTCCTGCTTGCCAAGGTCTACTATTCATATCCTGTTCATATGTATGGGATGGCCTAAGCATCTTGGCATGCTGATGGACATTCTCCACACCTCTGGCAGCATTGCTGAATGTTACAGTCTTATGTGTTGAACATAATTAAAAAATAACTTTCAGTTTTACAATTGGTTTTAGTTTTTACATTCATTTAAAAATGTACTAAACAAATATTATGACAGAATTAAATTCAAATAGTCATCAGCAGCCATTAGTTCTGTAAAATTGAGCATCAGAATGGACAATTTTTTTAAAATGTGGAAAATGAGCGAAAAATGCCTTCAAACTCTCAGCCTCAGCTGCTGGACTTACTTTCTGGTTTGCCCACACCCACTCACTTGAAGATATTGGCAAAAAAGACTAGAGAGAAATGGCAAAACACGGAGAGAACCTCAGATTAGTAAATTCGAAAATTCCATATTTGGATCAACATAGGCAACATTTGTGAACGCACACTTTCTGCAAATCAAGTAACACTTCCGTGGACTGCAATTTACAATCTCAACTTCATTGTGCTGTTTACTCATTTCCAGCAGAATGTTCCTGACAGCATCAGGTGTTTTATTATTGTTGAGTAGAATTATTTATTTAAATAAATGTAATTGTTTAGATATCATAATATTAGGCTAAAATAATATTATAAATCCTGATGTAATATGTAAATGACAGGCCCTGAGACTTGCACTTGGGTGCGGCCCGTGGAAAAAAAGGTGAGAACCACTGCCGTATGTCCATTCCTCATTTTATCAGAAGAGCTCGCGATTATGCGGCCGTTATGCGTCCTCGATCCGTGCCGAGCCTGCACTCCGCAGCAAACTTCTACCCGACAGTCAAAGCGGCATTACGTCACGAAAGTGCGGGCTCAGAGGAAGACCGCGAGGGTTTAGGGTGCCATTTGGGACAGGGCCACTGTGTCCCTCTCAACCGCTGGGCTCTCAAACTCTCCTCCATCTCTTAGCCTGCCTTATCCAAAAAAAAAATGTTTTTTATCATGTTCGAGCTCTATCACCCTCTAAATAGACATTTACTGTAGGAAAAACAAATACTGATAACAATGATATAGCATTTTAGGGATTTTTTCGCTCTCCAAAAAACAGGCATCTTGAAACTGATCATACCTGAACATACTCAGTCCTCAGTTTCTTCACTTTCGTTATGTTGTTCAAAATTTTCCATAAAACTATGCTTCAAGAGTAATGCAACAGTTACGTAGCATTTTGAGGACTTGTAGCAATTGATAGTGAGATCATAATAATGAAATGAATAGAAACTCAATTCAGATGTAATGTGTGAGCTGCATTTTGAAATAGAAATACTTTGATGTTAAGTTGTGTCATTTTGAACCAGTGACTTTAGTTAAATGAACAAAAGATCTTTGGCTCATGTGTATTGTATCCAAACATTAGGAAAAAGTGTTAAGTGTTTTGAAAAATGTGAATTTTGATCTTCAGTTGTGAATTATGTGTCTAGAGTTTTGAAAAAATGACATTAAGGTTCTGTTATTAGTGCAAAAATGATTGTACAAAACTGTAACCGGCATTGACATTGATGTTATTTATCTGATTTGCAAAAACAATGACCATTTTCAAACCATTCCCCCCCCCTCATATTCAGCTGGCATATGAGAAAGTATTAATTTTCTAGATTCAATATTTTCAAATATTTCAACCTTTATTAAAATATTTCAAAGCATAACGTTGATTAAACAAAATATTTTGATTAAATAAATAAAAAATTACCCACAAAAAAAATCAAGAATACGATGTGGCATTTACAATAGAAGTGATGGGACCAATTTCTGCAGAAGTTTTAAACTTATGCGTGAAGCTAATTTTTTTTTTTTTTAAAAAGATGTAACATTCCTGTAATTTTTGCAGTAATTTTAGAGTTTTCGGCTTTACGATTTCATGGCAAAAAATAAAAATTGAATAAAGAAAAAGCAAAGAAAAGGCTTTTATTTAACTAAATAATGTGAACGCTAATATTGTTTGCGTTTTGTGACTACTATTGAAACAGAAACTATTTTATCAGTTACAAATTGTCCCTATTTACTTTCATAGTTAGTGCCTCAGTAGTTGGGTTTCCATCAAATCTGTTTTGATGCGCATTTTGAAGTATCGCATGAGAAACGAGTGATGAAACTGCCACATTTCGAATAAAATCCCTTAATTCGCAAAAACGGTTGAGGTGGATTTTGACTTGTTCGAAAAGGGGTTAATGCGAATAATGGGAGATGGAAACGCATTTTGCGAATAACTTTCTCCACATGAAAAAAGTAATATTGTTAACTTATCTTGTTCCACAGCATTGAAATGTTATGGTCGTTCTGAAATGCCTGAGCAAATTGAAATTTCTGTATAATTGTCTTAAGAACTGTGTTCCCAACAGCAGCATTTCCGAAAGCAATGACAGCAATTGTGTTTCGTCTGCTTGCAGAAATTATTTTTCATATAGAAAAATCATATATTTTGCTTATCCTAGTTTTCTAATGGCTATTTAGTATTCAAGAAGTGAATGGTGCTTTCAAATATTTTATGGATATTTTAAGTGCAACTTGGAAACCCGGCTACTGTGACCTAGATTTATGCCTTTTTTTTTTTTAAAGATGGGCAAGTCAAAATCAATTTTTTATGGCAATCAACAAATGCTGTCAATCAACTTGCATTGAGCTTGTATTCTTTTCACAACTGTATTTTTGTTGACTAAAACACCACAACAGACCTTTTTTAAAGTCAGCAGGTAGTAATTCAGTGCTTACAGATATGATCAGTAATTTTCCTGATGCATCTCCAACAAGCTTTTACGGTCAGTGATGGAGACGCAGTAATTACTGTCGCCGCTCCTCTCACTGATACTGTTTATTCATGATCTGTTTCATTTGTCACAATGACTAATTTTCAGAGCTCTCTTTATCCATCTGTGTCATTTATCCTGCTCCACCTATCCTCCCAGACGCAGCTTCACAGTAGAGTAGATGAGCCTGACTAAATAGTTTCTGAGGCGGCGCATTCATGCAGGGCCTCTGCTCCTACACTAATGTGACAGAATGGGCCCCTACTCCCTCTAAGGGCCACAGGCTCTGGTGCCACTAACATCAAGTGACACTTAAATTACTCTGTAAACTTCCAATCTGGCACTTTTTTTGTCTTGGTGAGAAACGGCTTTATACTTGATATGTGCTCTTTAATTGCTGGGAAGTTATTGTTCGGCTTCTAATGGCTGAGCACTGACAGTCGGATGGTTAGGGCTGTAGCTTTGCTTCTCAAAAGTACCAGTGGTTTTGCTGCTCAATAAATCTAGAGGGCTTTTGCACAGCAATGATTCATACTTAGCGTCATCTTAAAGTACTGTACCTTGATAAATAATATGTTCCAGTTCTGCTTGCGTAAGGGAGAAGAACAAGAAGCGTGATGGAATGTTCCATTGGCTGGTTTGCCACACTGATGACATAGTTATAGTGGAAAGCATAGTAATAGCATTTGGAATAGTTCAACATTCAGGCTATACATTTATTTCAGAGTGTTCCCTGGGAATTGAACCCACAACCTTTGCGCTGCTAACGCAATGCTCTACCACTGAGCCACAGGAACACTATATTTAATTGTCTATGAAAAATATCTGCTTTTACATACAGGCAAACCTTGACTTTGATTGTCTGAAATCATAGTCCTTTTTCTTTTGCCCTTCTTGGACTTTTCATTTAATACTTTTAATACAGTATTTACCTTTAAAAAAAAGTGTTCAGTTTAAACTTGAGTGACTTTGCAGTTAATGAATTTAACTAGACTCCTTAATTCCAGTTCTTAATGTAAATCCATACAGTGACATTTTGAAAGTATTCTGTGCTTTCAATTTTGTTGGCAACTTTAGTTTGGTGATGGCCGTGTGCCATTCTTCTTATTATTCTTATCATAATTCTTATTAAATATGAATGTGCTGATATTAAAATTCAGGCCAACACCAATAAGCCAATAATTATTTTCTTTTTATAAATGATATTACATTTTAAATAAAAAAAAAAAACTGTTGAATCTAGGCATCACAACGTTATAATGCACAGCACGGAAAATGGATATTAATTTGAGATTTGCTACAAAATTACAATTCACAGTGTTATTAATTATAAAGATAAATGTCTTCTCTCTCAGCTGTTTACCGATATGGTACAAATATATCATGTATCCCTAAAATTAAATGCTCATGTGCACAGACCACTTCCTTTTGGCCAAAATATCTATAATGACTTTTTTGCTCATAAACGAAGTATTGACCTTTTTAATAAAGCCACTACGTGTTCATAAGCACCTGAAAAGCAGGTCGAATTACATCTTGTAAAACCAGCCAATCGAATAACCAATTTTCAATGCTCTGATGGTGAAATATTCTAATGGGGTAATAAGCAATGATGAGAGGTTTTTTTTAATTATCTTGTCATAATTATATTTTCAACTTATTACTTAACATTCCATATGTCTATCTCATTTTCACACCCATAAGCTGTCTCCTGTGGGGTGCCCAAGGCTCCTGTGAACGGAGGAGTTCTTGCTATGGACTACTCAGTGGGTACACGCGTGACCTACTTCTGCAACGATGGCTACCGGCTGTCCTCCAAAGAGTTGACCAGTGCTGTGTGCCAGCCTGACGGCACCTGGAGCAACCACAACAAAGTCCCTCGCTGCTCAGGTACAGGCCCGCTTGCTCATAGAGGTGCAGAAGCCCTTCAGCATGAATTGTACAGCAGATAAAGAGATCAAGAGGACTGTATGAGAGGAACGAAATAGACTTGTACACAGAAATAATCCACTTTTAATAGAGTATGTTTACTCTAGGTTGTGAATTAATTGGTCCAGCCTCGAAAATAAAATAATTTTTAGCATTATTCGAGCAAGTAAAGCAAATTTTATGATACTGTTGTTGTCAGATTTTATTGCTGATTTGGAATGTGTTATGTGTTAAAACATAATTTAGACAAACAGTTTTGGAAATTTCTGTGTTTTTCCATTCAAGTAGGCAGGGGCTGTGCATGTATCCCTATTGGCTAAATAGAAAATAGCTGCCTGGGGAATAACAAGATGGCCGCTGAGTGAATCAGCTTGCCTTCAAGGGACTTTGAGAGATCTCTTTGCTTCAGCTTTAATCATCATTTATTAATGAGCCAATTATATCTGACAAAATGATGCCTCTGTTTCAAAAACGTGAGCTGCCTACTTAGGCTGCATTTTAAGCATCAACCTCAACACAAAGCCTGTTTCTAAAGGCTTTGCCTTCTAAGATTTGTATTTGCCTTCTATTTAAAATAAATTCTAAAGCTGCATTGCAGTTATCCTTTGTGGTGAATGCAATCGCATAATATATTAGGATTAAGATATAATATTCAAATAGTAAATATACTTAAGTTTGATTTAAAAAAAAGTTTTTAAGTTAATTCTTACCCTGTATTTGTGTGTGTGCCTTTTATTTATGCTTATTAGAGTATCACAGAATTAGCTTAGTGATATGAACTGTGAAAACTGTGAATATGAAACTGTGAATAATGGTTTTTGACACATGAAGTTGCTACCGTTCCAAATCCATCAAATCAGTTTAGTTATCGTGCTGCCTTAGAAGGCAGATACCTATGAAAATACCATGGCAGCTCAATTAATTTTGAAACCGAATCATTATAAAAATATTGACAGTACTAATGAGTGGCCATAGAATTCTGAATATTGATTTTGGTGTATTTGCTGCACAGTTGTGGTTTGCCCAAGTATCGGATCTTTCTCTCTGGAACATGGAAGATGGCGGATCGTTAATGGTTCACATTATGAGTACAGGACCAAAATCATCTTCACCTGTGATCCTGGCTATTACCGCTTAGGCCCCGCCCACATTCAGTGCATGGCCAATGGTGTGTGGAGCTGGAACAACGAAAGACCCCACTGCCAAAGTAAGTGTGTAATTCAACTTCAATCCAACAGATGTTTGGCTCCATTAGTCAACTGTTTAAGCTTTCCAGATTGTCCTTGTTTGTCTTACCCTCTCTCTCCCCTCCGCAGTCATCTCATGTGGGGATCTGGCCACGCCTCCCAATGGCAAGAAAATTGGAACTCAGACCTCCTTTGGGGCCACAGCCATATTTACATGTGACAATGGGTATATGCTGGTGGAATCTACTGTGAGAGAGTGTCTATCTTCTGGTCTGTGGAGTGGAACAGAGACGCGCTGCTTGGGTAATGTGGTGTACATTCACTGCTGCTGTTCACATCTGCTGTTTTAGGCATGTTTGCCTGGCAGCGGTCCAACTTGATTTTTAAACCTTGTTAAGTGTGACAGAATCGTCATCATCCTAGTTTCTAGTAGTAACCATTCAGAAGTTTTGTGTTTGTTTATTATTACTGTACCACATTTTGTAATTAAGGCCTTCACTATAAAATAATATAAATGGAAGTGTGAATGTATACACTATATATATATATTATGCACGATTCTGTATGCTATTATTATCAATGCTTGAGACAGTTGTGCTGCTTATATTTTGTGTGGAAACCATGATTAATTATTTCTGAATTATTTTATGAATAGAAGTTTCAAAAGATCAACAATCCTCGCTTGAATAACAGTATTAATTTCTTTTAAAATAAATCTCACTGACCCCAGACTTAAACGGCAATAACACAAACATACTGTAGTGTCTAAGTGCCTGAAGTGCGTTTGACCTCAATCATGTTTCTTTCTTGTGCTCCACTGAAGGTCTCACTTTTTTGAATTTACATGCACTCCACTAAACACTTAATTACATGAAGCAGTCTGTCTCTCTAAAAGCATTGGATGTTAATATTTTACAGTGTAATGTAGCTGCTACTCAGACATCTCACTTTAATCACTCTCTCTTCTCTTTCCTCTCCTTTCAGCCGGCCACTGTGGTTTACCCGAACAGATCGTCAATGGTCAGGTGATCGGAGAGAACTTCGGCTACAGAGACACAGTAGTGTACCAGTGCGTCTCCGGCTTCCGCCTCATCGGCTCCTCTGTGCGCATCTGCCAACAAGACCACAACTGGTCCGGACATCTGCCCATCTGCGTCCGTGAGTTTGGGACTCGTGCTTTTCTCTCTCAGACAAGCTGTGGAAAATTACTGAATCCATGAATAGATTAAATCAGACAGAGGGCCTAAAGCACCAAATGCTGGGTTAAGAAATAGACAGACACAATCTTATATCATTTTAGCTATAGATGTCATTTAAAAACAATACATTTGTCAAATGTATTTAAAAAAAATTGTCAAAGTGTATCTGGCCTGTATGTTTAATAATATGGAAATAACATAAAATTATTAGTGCTTTCAAATGATTAATCGCGATTAATCGCATCCAAATTAAAAGTTTTGTTTACATAATATATGTAAGTGTACTGTGTATATTTAATATATATATAAATACACACACATACAGTATATATTTTTTCCCTATCGGTCCCTATGGTCGTTGCCTATCGATACTATACTTTGTACTGCATCTTATTTAAGACGCTAAGACACCAGTATAATCCCGCCGTGTCTATGCTAGGGGAACGACCAACACTTGAACTTGCCTTAGGCACCAGGAGGGGCCCAGAGGGACCAAGTATTGTACAGGGAAGCCCTGCAGAAGGTAACAGGGTCAAACTCATAGAGGTCGACCCGGCCTTGAGTAATCGTCCCAAATAAGTCTGTACAGCCTCAGAGCTCTATTGAGGGCCAAGAGCATACAAGAAGAAGGCAAATGCCCATACTGATTTGTCATATGACAAGAGTGAGCCCGTCATGCAGAAAGGACCCGGGCCTGTAAGGCCGGAACTTCCAGATTATAAAACCTGGCAAATGTGGACGGCGAGGCCCAGCCGGCCGCCGCACATATCTCTGCAATGTTCTGCTCTGTTCCGACTGCCTAAAAGGGGCGGAACCGCTCTATATAAATTCTCAACGCCCTGACAGGACAGAGCAGATTCAACCCCTGGTCTTGCTCTGAAGGAGGAAGTGCCGAGAGAGTTATCACCTGCGCTCTGAACGAAGTTGAGAGCACTTTAGGTATGTAGCCATGCCTTGGTTTCAGGACGATCTTAGAATCATTAGGCCCAAATTCTAGGCAAGAGGGGCTGACTGATAGCGCCTGCAGATATCTCATACGTTTTACCGATGCTAGTGCTAGTAGCAGAGCGGTCATTAGCGTCAGGGGACGAAGGTATTGATGACAGGAAATTGATGAGTCGACTAATTATAGTGAATCTCATTTATTTTCCTTTACCCCTATATTGCCCACCCAAGTTCATAAACTACTCTCAAAGTAGACTGTAAGAAATCATGTGGGTCTGACAAAATTGGAAAAAAAAAATTAAAAGTGTCTGCAGATACTATTGCCGAACATATTGCGCCGATTTTTAATCTGAGTCTATCCACTTTATATTGTAAAGACATTGTTGGATATGCTTCCAAATTGCATTACTAGTCTTTTATGCTTATGTGGAAAGAACTATATTACCAGATCATCAAATGGGATTAAATTAGTAGTACCTAGGGTACACTCAGAGCATGGGAAATCATCTTTCTCTTATTATGCTCCATGGCTGTGGAATGAATTTCAATCTACTACTCCACTAGAAACAATTCCTCCTTTGAATATATTCAAAAATGTATTGCAGTGTAAAATGAATTAATCATGTTGCTGTTTTAATTAATTTGTTGATTTATGATGAATCTTTTCGCTTTGATTGTTTAGAATTTATTATGTGTGCTATATGTTTATGTCAAAATTTGGTACGGCCATCTTGGCCAGGACTCCCTGGAAGAAGATATTTATTTCAATCTCAATGTGACCTTCCTGGAAAAATAAAGGATAAATAAATAAAGGTCAACAGACTGTAGCGGCTCAAAAGGAGGGCTCTTCAGAGCCCTCAACACTGTGGGCAGATGTTGGGACGGTGATAGGGCGGGGTGAATTGAGTCTCCTAGACCCCTTCAAGAAACGAACAACCTGGTTGTCCCTGCCCACTGATTGGCCATCTATAGGAGCGTGTGAGGCTGCTATAGCTGCTACATAGACCATTAGCGTGGAAGGGGAGCGACCCTTTTCCAACAGCTCTTGCAGGAAGGACAATATCAACGATATGTCACCTAAAACTGGGTCAGACCACTTAAGGGCATAGAGGCGTCTCATAGATGGTGCTCTAGCCTGAGAAATAGTATTTAGCACACTCTCGGGAATGTCCAAAGGCTCCCATCGAGAGGCCAAAGATGTAGCGCCCATAATTCGGGCTGGGGGTGCCAAATCGTTCTGTTCGCCTGAGAGAGGAGATCTCGTCTCAGAGGAATGGGCCATGGGGCTGCAGTAAGCAGCCGAGACAGCTCCGCGAACCAGTGCTGGTTCCTCCAGAGCGGGGCCACTAACAGAACTGTGTGCTTCTGTTCCCTGATTCGTCTGATTACCTGCGGGATCAGGGCGATCGGGGGAAAAGCATAAAGGAGAAGGTTGGGCCAGTTGTGACCCAAAGCGTCCCTGTCCTTCGAAAAATAAGTTTTCAGTGGCGTGCAGGTAAAAATAAGTTCCCCATATTTCCTGAACCGTTTGTGGGTGGAGCGTCCACTCTTCTGAGGGAACATTGCTCCAAGATAGCATGTCTGCTCCCAGGTTCTGAGTCGATAACTGTTCCCAGGAACGAAATTCGTTGGCTGGGTGACAATGCGCTCTTGGCAAAATTGACCCTGAGTCCTAGGCACTCTAAGTGGCTGAGGAGCACGGATCTGTGAGATAGAAGCTCGTCCTCCGACTGGGCCAAAATGAGCCAGTCATCGAGGTAATTTCCAGATGCGGATTCCCATCTGTCTCAGTGGGGTAAAAGCCACATCCATGCACTTCATAAAAGTGTGGGGAGCTAGGGACAGCCCAAAGGGGAGGACCGTGTATTCATAAGCCACTCCCTCGAAGGCGATTCTCAAGAACCGCCTGTGGTGGGTTGCTATCTGGATGTGAAAGTAAGCATCTTTCAGATCCAGCGAAAAGAACCAGTCCCTTGGGCATATTTGCCGTGAGTCCACGCTCACAGCCTACATTTATCAGTCACGCACTGCAGCAAGTCTGCCTCACTTCAATGGGGGCGTTTATTTGTTTGAAGACTATTTACATGAATTGAGCTGATAAAAAGGAGCTGCAGGGAAAGGAGTGAAGTAACTGCAGTATTTGAGGTTGCAGGATTTATCCACATCATCTTCCAGTTTATTAAAGAAATTCTGTCATTTGCATTTTTGGATGAACTATCCCTTTAAGGGACACGATGATGATGAATTGTCAGGGCTGATCCTAAAGTTTTATGTCTTGAAAGCTGTGTGATACTGTATCATTATCTACTTATACAAAATCTGCAAATAGTTTAAAGTTGGTATTTTTCAAGAGGTGGGTTGTGACCTAAAATGGGTAGTAGGTCTAGTTCCCTTGAGATAAAATCTGGGTCCTCAGCAAAAATGTTTGAGAACTACTTCTCAAATTTGGTAATATCTGACTGTCATTTGATTTGATTCAACGTTCATTCATGTGGCATCTCCTGCATGATCTATCAGAGAATAGCAGTCAATTACAATGAAAACTGGGCTATTGAGATGTCTCTTTTGATAATGGTGATTGTTGCCTCTCCAATACATTACTTTAACACGGCGTCTGAAACAATCACAGAGCTGCTTTTGCATCTACAAATAATCTCTCACTTTCTGAAGTGGAATAAAGCAATAGGAAAGAAAGTCCATTTTAATGCCAGACAAGTTGCACCAGACTTTGTGAGTCCTCAATGGATCTAACCAATAGCAGCTGACATACTTGATTAATTAATCGTTTACTCAATTGAAATACCCCATGAAATGAATAAATATTGGAAAACATATTAGTTTTTTTGCCGTTCTTTTTCTTTGGGGGTCTATTTGCTGGTGTACTCCTAAAGGTTTACAATCAGTTTTCACAAAATTAATTTTTAAGCATATATATAGATGCTTAAAATGTATTTTGTGAAATACATTGATTGCAAACATTTTTTTTTTTAGGAAAACAGAGCAAAAATATTGATGAATATTCAATATAAGCATATCCACTATTTTGTCCAATCAGATACTTTCTAGAATTAGAAGATCTCCTTTAACTAAAACCACCAAACTTTGATTAGCAATTTACAAGTAGAAAGTCATTGTTCTCGACTGTGATGTAAATTACAGGCTATTTAAAGGCCCTCACTTCCTATTTTAGTAGGAAATATGTCAACACGGGAAAGAAAACCATGCTCATCAAGCGATTTCAGAGGATCTTTAAGCATAAAACGTTTTTGTCACATCTATGCTATCTGCATTTCACAAGCTTTGCACAACAAAGCTAAAATCACAGCTTGTAGTATAAAAAAGAGGGAAATGTGTGGGTACAGTTTCAGCTATTTTAGTATAGAGTGATTTGGTTGGATTTGTGCTACGGAGAGTCTTTAAATGAAAGGGAAATTGCCTCCTGTGCAAAGAGAAACAAATTACAACTGTGATTATGCAAATTAACTGTGGCTTTTTATGAGTGCAGAAAAGACGCATAGTGAGGTACAAAATATACTGTAGGCTGGAAGAGCTATTACAAAAGCAAATATACCTCTAAATGTGTCATATAAACGAGAGAAAAAATTCACTTTAATTAAATAAGAGCCCTTCTGGAGCACAGTATATGAATTAGACTCAAGTTAATCAGCACACATTGTAGAGACCTACGGTGTCGGTGAGACACGTGAGGATTGGCCTGTCATTTTCGGCTTACAAGTGTAGTCACAATACACAGTATATAACAACAACTTGCACTACTAACATCGTATCCATATCTGATACTGATTGGCAGTTTAGGTCCAATACTTTCTCCATATAAATGAAGTAAACTCAACATGGCATGTAATTAAAAGGCAGTATGCTGTTGTTAGATTGATTCACATTGCTGTCTGTATGTACTCTGATAAACGATAGGATTTAAATGTCTAAACTGAACATCAGAGTGACAGCTCCCACCCGAAGGCATTGAGTGTGAATCTTCTGTTTACAGCATGTACCGCTTCATTCAGCCATCAAATGCCTGCAGTTGAGCACAAATGGTACCATGTTGCCCATTGCTATTAGAACAGCGGAATTTAATTCATTGGACTAATGTTCCCTTCACAAATAGACTGTTACAGAGCTATTAGATGATACACTTCCAGACAAAATGTCTTGTGGGTTTTTTAATGCTATATATACTCTACAATTCAAAAGTTTAGAGTCTGTAAGATTTTTAATGTTTATGAAATTACTCCAGTGTTACATGGTTCTTCAGAAATCATTCTAATATTTTGATTTGGTGCTCAGGATTAATTAATTAATTAATGTTGAAAACAGTTATGCGGCTTAACTATAAAAAAAAATTCAGGGTTCTTTATTATTAAATGTAAAGATAAAAGAGCAGTATTTATTTAAAATAGCTATTTGTAACTATGTACTGTAAGTCTTCACTGTCACTTTTGATCATTTTAATGCATCTTTACTGAATACATTTATTAAAAAAAAAAAAAGAAGTTGCTGATTGCAAAATGTTTATCAATAATGAGACCAATGCATTTTTAGATTTTCATAAATTCAAAAAACTTTTGCTGTAAAATTATGGCATTAGTTGCAAAACATTAATGCTTTTTATTTTAACATTCTTACTGATGCTAAACATTTTGGTTTTCAAGGCATTAAAAAATTAACATACATTGATCATTATATGTACAATGTTCAGTAACTGGCCCGAAACACTCACACTGACTGGTCCTTGGCCATCTTTATCATTGAGCCCTACATTTAAAGAATTGATGCTGTTTAGCAGGAGAGGTCCAGATAAATGTGTATGTGTGATTGTGTCCCACTTAAAATGACCTGCTCATAAAACCTGCCTTTGTTTCTGTTCATTGATATATTTAGACTGTAGTGCTGGTTTTGAATTGCCTTTTTATCAAGGAGAACCTGAATTTGATTTATTGCTTTTGAGTTGGCAACTTACCAAATAAATTATTAGAAATTACAGAGGGAAGATTAACTAATTTCCCGCAGTGACCAATCAATATATAGGGCACATCTATTTTCTTCCATGATTTAATCATGCTCTAAAAAAAATGTTTCTGTCATTTAATGTGTACCTGTTGTGAGAAAACAGCTTCCAG
Source organism: Ptychobarbus kaznakovi (assembly GCA_027422405.1). Classification (NCBI taxonomy): domain Eukaryota; kingdom Metazoa; phylum Chordata; class Actinopteri; order Cypriniformes; family Cyprinidae; genus Ptychobarbus; species Ptychobarbus kaznakovi. Next base: position 10,879,970 of record CM049802.1, read on the forward strand.
AAAGATCTCATCCCACAGCGCTAAACTCAAATGTATTATTTAACATGGTGCTTATGCCATATTAAAACATCTTACTCTTGTCATCTCCAGCCATCAGCTGCGGGCATCCAGGGAGCCCCATCTATGGGCGTACCGTAGGCAATGGCTTCAACCTGAATGATGTGGTGAGCTTCTCCTGCAACATGGGATACGTGATGGAGGGCCCTTCTCGGGCCCAGTGTCAGGCCAACCGACAGTGGAACCATCCACCACCAACATGTAAAGGTGGGGAGAAAAGTTAAGTCTTTTATTCACACGGAGCTTTGCCTGATCCACCACCTGACAAAATTAAAGCACAGCAGTGCAATCGTTGGTAAGGAAGGTGGTAGCGGCTGTTGCGATGTTGCTAAGTGCTGCCAATTGTGGGGTTTGGTGGCTCAAGTACACAAAAAAAAAATTGATTGTTGCCTGGCAAGGAAAGACAATGTTTTACTGTTTTTACACAAAAAGTAGATTGCATGTTCTGGGATAATTCATTCTGCATGTGTGCATTCACTTATTATGGCATGTAACTGTATGATACACGATACTAACACCGTTTGACTAAAATTGTGTTAAAAATGTATTTATTTATAATATTATTTTCATATTATAAATTAAATCATTATATTTATACAAGATATACTGTATATTTCAATATTACATTTAAAACTTTTTTTTCAAATTAAATCATTACATTCTAGATTAGTCCTATGTCACTTTTTAACAAAGATTAAGATATTTGTATTGTGTCCTAACAGTATTTTTGGATGTGGATGTCTGTGACAAATACTAAAAATGGTAAATTCTCATTCTGCATGCATTGCTGGCATAGAGCATCTGACCTACTTGTTGTCTCCGAAGTCACTTGCTTAGTGCTTCTGCCAAATAACACAGTTCTCTGTTTCTGTCCTCTTCCTTTCTTCTATGTTTTCAGTTGTCAATTGCTCTGATCCTGGGATTCCAGCCAACTCTATCAGGCAGAGTAAGATCGAGCATGGAAACTTCACCTTTGGCACGGTGGTATTCTACGACTGTAACCCCAGCTATTACCTGTTTGGCTCTCCTGTCCTCACCTGCCAGCCCACGAGTCAGTGGGACAAACCGCTGCCCGAGTGTATCGGTATGTTTCTGGCATCTTTCTATGAAAATTTGGCAGTGGCATTGTGGTGCTAATTACCTATTCATTCCTGTAATTGAGGGGAATTAGTTGCACGACCCTCTTCCTGCTGTTTAAGATCAGTGCTTGTAATTGAGGGACAGGTGGAACACAGATTTCCGTGGCAAATAATGTGTAGCGTCTGCATGGGCTCATTGATGGGTGATTACACTTATTGTTTTAAGAGACCCTTTTAGCCTTTTGACATTTGCATATAAATTTCAGACCTGATCCCTGTACATTTAATATGTGCCAAATTTGAAACACAATGGTTTTTTCCCACATCAAAAAGATGCTAAACAGATCACCTCCTGTGTACATCTCCCCTCAGTAAGACACAGTTCTGCAGCAGCTGCGATGTCGACGGGGCCTGAGCTTACATTTTGCCCTGACAAGACTCCCTGCTGTCAGAGATACACTTTTGCCCATTCGTCACTTCTGCTTTGTGTGTCTGCATAATCTTCCCTGTAGTTTTACATGTTTGATCCTAACACCAGTTGCTGGGCTCTCTGAATACCAAAGTGACCCTACAATAAAATCTGGGATATGTTCTACATAAAAATGCTGATGTTTGCTTGCAGTCTAGGTCTATATAAAAGTTGTTTATTGTTTCTCAAGTGGTTATGCTTTATGTAAGGAATAATTGATTAATTATTAGAAAAATAATGCACGTTACACCTCGGGTGTGCATTATTTTTCTAATAATTCAACGGCCTGTCGTCAATTATTCCGCTTATACTACAGTTGCCACACCTCAACACATCGATCAGATGATATATTTCAAGGGATTCGTCCGGTCTTTGTACTTAAATCGCTATGGCGAGTAGGATTATTTCTTCCGCATCCCTCCATTACTAATTCCAAAACGTCATTTTAAACCTAGTAACGGAGGCTTGAGCCATTGATAACAGACAAATGCAGCTAATAACTAAGTTATGAGAGAGAGATTGAGCGTGCGTTAATTAGCCTAACTTACCTCTCTGAGTCTCTCTCATCCGTGTTCGGCAGCAGCGTCCCTACTAGTGAAACTTTAAGTTCATTTTCCTCACGAACAGTGCTGTTGTTACCTCGCTTCGCTTGTGAGAAATGAAATGTACTTTTAAGTTGCTAAACTATTTACTGACAAAGTCGTCAGACCAGCGCTAACAACATTAGCGCATGTTTTCATGTGTGTAAACTGTGTGTCTGTGAGGGAGAGAGAGCGGGAGAAATAGAGTATGTGCTTTACGTACATAAATAAATGTAATTTTGTGTCAAAACACGGAAATTATCTATTGTTTTTATCCCATTGCTTACTATATGTATGTATTTAGCCAGTGTCTTGTTGGTTTTGGTTGTATTGCTGTTGTAAGACCTTTTGAAGTAACTGAAATCATTTGGCGAAGTGATACGGAACTGTAATGCGGTCGAGAGCTGCCTGGAACTACGTTCGCTGTGTGTTTCCCTGAAAATAATTGCACACCTTAGAACGTTCATCTGCCAATCAGATTCAAGCATGCAACGGCCCCGTAGTATAATTATATTTATTTGTGCTCTCACCTGTTTGTGAACACCTTTTCTGCTGACATACAAATACATATACAGCTAATAGATATTTTTTTTTTACTTTTCATTTCTATTTTTTATGTTGTTTACATCTAAACATAAACACTGTATCCATTCAAATAACATTTTATATAATTATTTTTTTTTAGCTCATGTTAGCTCAATGATGTTTCCGTGCACATTTAATACCATTTTAATTAAATTAAAATAAAATTAAATTATTAAACTATTTTACTATTACATTAAATTATTATATTTTAAAAATAAATATAAATTAAACATTTATATCCATTATTTTTATACAGAGTATTACATTCATTGATATTAATTTTAAACAACATTAATAATGTTCTAATTTTAGTAGTGGTGTGCACAAGCAGTGAGGTCTGAGCTAAGGAAAGGAGCAAACTTTCAGAAAGAGCTGATCTTAGTTCTCCTGCAGGAAGCTGAATTAGCACCGTACTCATTGAGATCAACCGGAATGATTGTATAATTAAAAGTAAAATACAGCTTTGTTTCAAGTCTATTATGTTTTCGTATTAACATGTGAATGTGTACTGAAGGAGTGCTTGCCGTTTCACTAACCGTGTTTGCACTTTTCTGCGTCTGCATGTGTATTGGATAGTGGTGGACTGCGGACATCCTGGATCTCCTCCCAATGGAGTGCTGAGCGGGGACAAATTCACCTTTGGCGCCACGGTGCGCTACAGCTGCATGGGTGGCCGGCAACTGAAGGGCGAGTCCTCACGAACCTGCCAGCTCAACGGCCATTGGAGCGCACCCATGCCCTTTTGCTCAGGTAGGACGGGCACACACATCCATCAATGCTATCTGCAGTATTAAAGATGCTAAGAGCCATTACATTGCTGCCTTAGAAGAGATTTTGGATATTGTTAGCTTCATCAAGTGTTTTGTTTTTGTCATTGTCATTTTATATGCAGAGATGATTGGCTGGGTTCCATTGTACCCCTGCATAAACATCTCTCTTGTTGACATCACACAGATGCAGAAGCCATCAGGTTCTGTGTTTGTATGACAGATATGAGCGCCCTCTTAACCCTAACTAGGCTGTTTACCTTTAGCAATGACATCAGGCGACTCTGTCTGGCTAAAACAGAACTTTTTGTAATTGAGCTCGAACTGATTCGCTGAAATCAAAACAGGGACGGTATTAGATGAGCACCGGCCAATGAGCTTGCCGTTTACGCATTAGCTCCGCCCACTACAGGAGAACCCGGCAGTTCTTAAAAGCTGAAGACTTCCAAACGAACTCCGTTATTTTGACAGGAAAGTACAACAAAGGATATCATTTACATGTAGCGCGTCAATTCCGCATGCTATGAAAGACCCGCGGACACGAAAACAACCCGTGGCAAACTGCGGACTTGGCAACATAGCAGCGTGCAAACATGATGCTTCCTCTGAAGACTGCTTAGATGTGTTTGACTTGAAGCAGCACTGCTAGACCGATCGGTGTGTCGTCAAAGTACCGCGAGAGCTATAAGAGAGCGGACGTTCTCCTAATGCTTTCTCTCGCCATACTTGGATGTTATACGATCGTCATACATTACACTCGCGTGTCACGTGACAGTATAATCGCAGCCTCTGCGGTTGAGAAATCGTTTTTTCATATCGCGATATTATCGAAAATGCAATTAATCGTTCAGCCCTATTTGTAACACTCTGCTTTTGTCTGTGTTCCAGAATGTCAGTCTATGTTTTAGTGGTGGGGATTTTTCAGCTACTCCTTTCTGTGTTATATATTGATATGCTAGTAAGTTTAATCAGTCTAAAAACACTGATTCATACAGGAAATAAAACACCACTGCTGTGAGACATGTGTCAGTTAAATTTGAAACGGTTTTCGTACTTGGAGCAAAAATGAAGTTGAAAAAAGAATAACTGTCAATACGGTTTCTAAAATAACTTTAAAGATAACTATAACTATATTTGCATCCACATCAACACATTGTTTATTTTAAATGTGTGCTGCAGTTAATGTCTGCATAAAGTGATTCCAACTATAGCTTTCCTATAGGTGTCGTTATCATTATAGTTGTGATGTGGACTTACCGATACTCATAGAGTCTGAACTATTATTAAAACTTAAGTTATAGTTATCTTCCTTGGTGTCAGACCTTTACTAGTATTAACCTTTTGTATTGGACTATCTACAGTCAAAGCAACTCAAATTAGCCTAAGGTCTTATACCTACTGACTGTTTTTGCTGAAATCTGGCAACATTCGGTCAAAATGACTGGTTCTAAATTGAAGAGGGGTCACAGACTAAAGCCTATGACATTTCTTTCCAGTTGTAACAAATTTATTCTTGAGGATAAACCCCTTGAGAGGCACCATCTCGTTTTCAAGGAGGCCCTATTCAATTCTCTGCCATGTGTAGCTTGCTAAACAGGAATACCGCACAAACAGACTTGTAATAGACTGAATTAGCATGCAATTTGTTTAGTATCTTTTCTCTCTGAATGCATGGGTGTATTTGTTCCTTCAGGGCTTGCTATTGAGAGTATATGTTTATGCACAGCTTGAGTTAGAAATAGATTTACTTTCTATTAAACAGTCTATTCTGCCTCTGCGTTTTATTTAATTACTCATTTTATTAGTCATTTAAGTGTAGGAGAACCTCGTAAAATAGCTCAGTTGCACAATCACAGTTAACAATTGGTGGTGTATAAGTTTGGATGACTTCCAAGCAACAAAATGTCTTCAAACAAAGCTCGTCATTTCTTCCACGTGAGAAGAAACTCATTGGATGCCCAGCAAGGCCATGAGAATCCACCTCAGTGGCAGAACCATTAACTCAGCAGAGATTTGAGTCGCCGGGGCTGTTAACACTCTCCTGCTGAGAGACGCGGCCAGGACTCCCTCTGACTGTCCGATGATGACTATGTAAATTAAGTTTACGGCTGAAAAATCGGCTGGTGGGTTGCCACCTTAAGCCTGCGTCCGACATCTGTGAGGTGTATAATTAATCTGTGGGTTTGCTGTGCTGTTTTTTTATACATTATCTCTGCTTTTCATTGAGATTACATGCAGATGGCTTTGGGCATGGACAAATATACCAATGCAACTGCAGGAGTCCATGTCTGTTTATGGTGTGTAGTCTTTACAACAGGAACAGGGGACTCTCAGAATCAAGACGAGCTGCGGAGACCAGACTGAACATGCACATTTCATAAAAAACACAACACAATACCCCACCGTCTCACTTCCATTGTTCATTCTGTAAATGGAATGGAAAGGCTTGTACTAACTGGGAAAAATCCAGAGGGGAACCTTCTTACACCCACATGTACAGCACGAGTTTTGTTTAGCACCAAATATGACTTTTACATAAGCCATATGCCATCCGTGCACAAAATGCTCTGCAAAGCCACTTCAAATAGCTGAACTCCGTGCGCTAGCAGCAGCTGAGCCTTTGTCACATAGAATAGTTGCGAATCAAGGACCCCTGTGTCCAATGCCTCACCTAACTCTTATTCTACCACACTGTCACATTGTCCTTGGAGACTTTAAAGGTAATTAAAAATAAACACGCATGAGAGGCGTATAGTGAGAGAACTGCTCAGTCACTGGCATTTTGAATGGTTTTATACCACATACTCTGGTTCACTGAGCTCAACAAGTTCCTCCCGTTACCTAGAATAGTCTGCGCCCTTTAAAAAAATATTTTGTGTACCGAACCATTGACTTGGTCATGGAGGACTCCATTCTCCCTCTTAAAATAAAACATTGCATGTTTGTATGCTCTTGAATCTCCGTTTGGAGCTCTTGAACTATTAGAAATCGTGCTGAAGGTTGTGCTGCTTTTTCTATAAGCCTGTACACTGAACTTTGATTGGTTTGGTTGATTGCAGTGTTCTTGTGTTTTTATTCCAGCCATCAGAATCATTGTTCATGATAAACACTTGATGTGCAAATATTTTTTCAAGTAATAAATTAGTCCATTGTATATGAGATTGTTTAATGAATGAGCACGAATGGCTTGCACTGATATTTGTGGGTAAGATGACTAAAATACTGTCTGTGACCGTTCAGACTGAGCATTTGTTAGGCTAAGCAGCTCTACTTTTGCAATCAGCAATGCTTCCCATGATGCTTCTGCTGTTGTTATGTTTAGTAAGATGTGCTAACTGTAATGACAATGTTCAACAATAGATATTTGGATGTCTTTCAATTCAACAAAGAATCCTGAAAAAAGTATAATAGTATCCACAAAAATACTAAGCATGTTTTTGAACTTTTATAATAAGAAGAAATGTTTATTCAGCAAATCAGCATATTTGAATGATTTCTGATCATTCTGGTTCATATTAAAATCATTTCTTAATATGAAATTTGAATGGTATGAAAATTAGATTAGACTATACAGAAATTGAAATCTACACACTAATACACACTATACACAGTCACGCAATGCGATGTTGTAGCATTAAAAATTTGAGAATAAAGTATAACAATAATAATAATTTGCACGTTTTGATGCAATATAAGCTAACCGATCTTTAGATTAGATCTTTAGAAACACCATTGGTAGCACGATTTATTGTAATGCTTTTTTCCTCAGTTGGTCAGAACAAGCGTGGCAGACTTGTTACTTGTTCAGATGACAATATACAGTAAAAATTCTTATTTGGGTCATATATTCCAAGACGTAGGCTAGAATCTGTGATTACTTCGTACAGGATTCACACCGGTGTGGTGACTGACAGCCGCATTCACCTCAAAACATTAGATTCATCCACGCTGGAGCTGTGCCAGAGTACAACCCCACGCAATGAAGATAATTCCACAAGTAACTGCAATTCCAGGTTTTCAAACAGAGATGGCAACAAAGAGGCAAAACTTACTGCAGCTTTAATATTATTGTTTTACTGCATTTTTTATTAAATGAATGCAACCTTTGTGATTTATATATATATATATATATATATATATATATATATATATATATATATATATATTATATATAAAACTCTAAGTGGCAGTGTAGATTAAACATCAAATTGTGATGTTGTCATATCACAAAGCATTTTTATTAATTAGGACAGAAGGAACAGTGACGCAAGTCAGACTCTGCTCAGCATTATTGTATAGCTTACTTTGTACTATTATTTAATACTGTTAAATTGATGAAATAATGTTTAATAATTAAATTATTACTAAAATATGTTGCTACTATATTACCCTTATCTTTAATATTACTTTCGATTTGTACCAAAAATTGCCTATAGACTGTTTCATCGGGCGCACGCGCCTGGCCCGAAGTTAACTTCCGGTCTGTGTTTGTTTATCGGTCTGGTTAGTGGCGCCTGCTACAAACTAGACTTGCCGTGATAGACGGTGTTGGCGGTGATACCGGTGTTAAGCCGCAACACCGTTATGTCACTTGCCCACCGTGGCACCGTCTTCCACCGTCGGTTAGATTTTTTTTATAGTAATACAAATTATTTTGTTTAGTTAGAGGACACTACAAATAAAACTGAACGCGGCTGCTCAATGCAGCGCACCGAACGAACGAGATTCTTGCATCCTAGCAGTCTAGGTCTGCATTGCCACGGCTGTCCGGACCAGATTTCGCCACGGGATTAATTTCCCGAATACAACGCGGTTACGGTCGGTAACTTTCATGGTGCACTTTGAACAGGAGCGGGAGGTCTAACATATCCCATTCCCTACGTCCTTTCAGAACAGCAATTTATTCTTATGCGCTTTAACATTTAGTATTTCACTTTATGAAGTATTCTAATTTGTTGAGATAGTGAATTGGTGGGTTTTTGTTAAATGTGAGCCAAAATCATCACAATTAAAAGAACCAAAGACTTAAACTACTTCAGTCTGTGTGCATTGAATTTATTTAATACACGGGTTTCACAATTTGATTTGAATTTCTGAAATTAACTTTTCCACGACATTCTAATTTATTTCTGATAAGACGCACGCATCCTCACAAACTTCTCCAACACACGCGAGCATCCGTTATAAAACACTCGCTGTAACACTTGCTGTATACTGAGCTGTATTCAAGCAGAAATATGAGTGAGCCGAGAGCGCACATACACGGTTCGTTTGCGCATCATTTATAACAGACATATAACGCACACCTAATGCACGATCATGTCACTGTAATCAGCTTTACCTTGATTACAAAAGTCCTCGCCCATCAAAACTTTAAGCTACTAGTGTGACACTGGCTTCTTTTATCCAACCGAGAGCTGTAGTTTGCGTATCATATGCTCATACAGCTGTTTTGAGCCACCGTTCAGTCTGTATTTCACACAGCACGATGAGAAACGTTTTGCTGCTCCGATACACAGAATATGTAGAGAGGTGGTGCTGTTATTTATTTATAGGCTATATATTTTTTACATTACTTAACATGCGAGTCATAATATTAGTGAATATATTATATTGTAGTTTTATCTCTCGCGCCCCCCTGCTTGAGAACCACTGACCTAAAGCGCGATCTTCCAGCATTACATTTGTGATCGATCTATTGGGCATCCTTGATCTAAGTGATAATGTTTAAAAACAAATTGAAGCATTTGTTTCTCATTTATTTGGTTCCACAGTATTTGCTGATTTTTATTTTATTTAAACAGTGTGATTTTTTTCCCATTACTTTACATCAAGGTGTGTGCCGTCCCTGCAAACTTTTATTCATTTTTGCTAATAAACGTTCTTCATTTCATAATTGTCTGTTCCTCATTTTTAACTGATTTTTAGTTTTGTATATTTAAACTTTGTGTACATTATTTGTAATGTTATATTAGGCATATAGCATGGTGTATTTTTATTTGTTTAGTTTAGTTAAAAGTTCGATTTTCTATGTTGTATTTTGTTGTTGCTTGAATTTAATTTCTTCAAAGTTAACATAAAATGTGCAAGGTGCTTTTATAAGCTATTTAAGCAAAGGAAAGTTAGGGAAAGAGGGAAAACTAAAAATAACTAAAAACAAACAACTGCTTGACGCCGAATTGCCACTGATATGAAAGTCAAATCATACGGTGTTTACAGGGTATTTAAAACCAAAGGAAAGCAAGGAAAAGAGGGAAAACTCAAACGACCCCCCACCACGGTGATACCGGTATAACCAGTGAGACAATACGTCGATTAACCGGTGGGAAAATTTCCTCACCGTCACAACCCTACTACGAACTTAAAGTGTTAAACTTAATGAAGTGATCAGATGGTTGTGGTGTGAATAATGAATTTTGGGCCAGATGGTTGTGACCGATGTGGAATGCTTTTCACATACATACATTTATTTGTGGCGACCCGCCACGATATCAAAACTGACCGATTTTTAAAAAGGCTTCATTGAATAAACATAAGCAGGTAATGCACATTTAAAAATCAAAACGAGGTGCTGGTGTTTTTATATCACTGCATTTCTGATGGAATAATCTCTTTAGAAAATGTTCAATGTCATTTTCATTTCGTATTGCATGCTATATGCCAGATAAAGCAACGTTTGTAAGCTCAGTTTACAGCCCAACAGCCTTTAGCGGGAAACCTCTAACGTTAGTTCTCCCGCTTTAAAGCATCACCTGCTGGCAGAGAATGAATCTGCATTTTTAATAAGTCCGTCCAAGTAGTTATCGCTGCATCTCAGTCCGTCTGATTTACATTTACATTTATGCATTTAGCAGATGCTTTTATCCAAAGTGGCTTACAATTGAGGAATACAAGAAGCAATACATTATAAAAAGGCAAACAGACACAGAAAGTGCTTGTAATACAAATTTCTAGGCATTGTTCAGAGCAAATTCTAGCCAGACAGTGAGAGGTTAAGGGAAAGAAAGCAAAGTTAAGGAAAGGTCTTTTTTCTTCTTTTTTTTAAGATGAAAATAAGTGATGACGGAAGAGATGAGTTTTCAGGTGTCGCTTGAAAATTGTCAGGGATTCAGCATTCCGGATGGGGGTGTGAATTTCATTCCACCAGCCAGGAATGAATGAAAACGTTCATTTCACCAGCAGGAACGGTGAATTTTGAAAACGTGCCTCTCTGTGATGGGAAGTGATTTCTCAGACTGCCTCTTGAGGGGATGTGATTTCATAAGTGAGTCGCAGAAGTAGGAGGAGTGCTGAGAGGGTGTGTGTTTATATTATGCAAGCATCAGTGTCTTGAACTTGATGCGAGCTGCAACCAGGCTGATTTATGCAGCAAACATATTTTGCTTGTTATCAAAAAATAATCTACTCCAGAGGGACTTAGCTGTTGTTATTGATTCTATTTGGATGTCTACCAGACGTTAAGTTAGGGCTACAAACGCGCGCATGCGCAGTAACGTTTGTTTCTGTTGTTGCTATTGAAACCATCTATTGACTTGTTTCTTTATAGCATACAACAAGAAAGACTGAAATAACCATGACGTAATTTGGTATAGTACTAAGTGAATTAAAGAACAGATTTAAAAAAAAAATAGTGTTCATAGTAATGTCCAACTTGCCTCATGTAGTCCCAACACAAATGGATTAAGTAAACTTCCATTTGACAAATTTAAAATGATTGCACGCAATAAAATTAAGCTGTGAATTTTTTTTCAAGAATTATGTTGCATTAGCTCACTTTAATTAAACAAATTGCACAAGCAGGAAAAATCCATTTTTTTGAGTGCATGTTGCCTCTGATCACCAACTCTCACTGAAAACAAATCACTTCTGCTCGCTTTATCCATACAAATCACCGTCAGTGTGTATGTACCTAGAAAAATTACATGTTGCTGAAAAATTCCAAACAGCCTTTGTATAAATGTGACTCTCAAATATACTTTGCATATTTTAAACACCCACTAATTATCCATTAAACCTGCATTATGTGTCTTTGACCCATAAAGCGTGAGTACAGACATTTTCTCTTTCCAATCCCACTGTATATGCTCCAATCCTCTACAGAGATAAATGACCCAGAAATGAGGGGGCAGAGAGAGAACAACAGCTAGACAAAAAGAGAAATATCTCTTCCTCTTGGTCCTAGGAGGCTTTATTCTCCTTCCTGGTACTGTTCATCTGCCTCCAGGGTTTTCTGGGTGTCATGGCACAAAATCATAGCAGTGCAACTTCATTCTTTTTCCTGTGTGCTGTGCTGAAGGCGTTTATACACACAAACATGTGCTCACGCAGGGGACTGCAGACTGCTAGAAAGGACTGGGTTGATATTTTTTGTGTGTGCATCTGTTGCACGAGCAGCTCTTGAGATCAGTTAGTGATGTCCCATGCTGTTATACAACCTGTTTTAATAAGAGTCCAAACCGAAGCTATTACAAGCCTTTGACCTTGTTACCGGCCTCTTCTAATTGCCTGCTTCCAGAGAGAAGTCTCTGAGGTAAAGCCTTACGAAGTTATGGCATGATCCGACCCTCTTAAAATCAACAAACAACCATTTACTCTTTGCCCCCAAAACAGCCTGGTACCCAATTAGCGCACATACTGGGCTGCATCAGTGAGGGTTTTCGTGTCCACCTAGTGGGAAGATCTTTTGTTCTCTCTCTGCTCACACCTGAACTTCCTGTGGTCCAATTAGTGCGGCTGTAAGTATGTTAGGGCTGCAGCTAAAGGAGCAGCTTCTAGCAGTGAGCCTCTCTCAAGACTTACGAAAAGTGACAGATGAAAGCTCTGTTTGAGCTTTTTAGCACTGCTTGACTGCAGATAGAGTGAACTGACACACTGATTGAGACAGAGCAGCTGCTAGCTTAGACTGCAGGGATTCTGCTTTTCCTAAAGGTGAAGTGTGTTACTCCTATGTCCCTGAAGGAACGTAAAACAGAATTGCAAAAAAATTAATTGCTTCCAATCAATTCTTCTACTTCTCCTGTTCGTGGTTTGTACAATCTGCTAGTCCTGCACTGTGAGGCTAGAAAATAAAATGTAATTAAAATTTTGCCCAATATTTAACTATTAGAATTTTTGTGACATTTTATATCACCCCCTGTCAATTGAAAACACTTTTGTTCATATAATAAAGTAATATTTGCTCGCTGTAAATAGAGCATTTGTACGCATTCATAATGGCATTGGTAACTAAAAAACTACTGCTTTTGCTGCATTCACACTTTGTGTCAGGAACAGTTCAAGACTATTGCTATTCCAGCTAGTGCAAAAAGTACAGAAAGCACCTTTAAAACTATGAAAAGAGCATATTAAAATTTAGCTACAAGCAGCAATCAATGGGCTAAGCACAACAAAGGTAAAATTAAGAACTAAGGAGCCTTCATGAATTACAACCCGAATTCTGGAAATGTTGGGACGTTTTTTTAAATTTTAATAAAATGAAAACTAAAATACTTTCAAATCACATGAGCCAATATAGAAAAATAGAATATATAATAGCAAATAGAACATAGATAACATACATGTTTAAACAGAAATTTTACAATTTTATGCACAAAATTAGCTCATTTCAAATTTGATGCCTGCTACAGATCTCAAAATAGTTGGGACAGGGGCATGTTTACCATGGAGTAGCATTTCCTCTTTTCAAAACAGTTTGAAGACGTCTGGGCATCGAGGTTATGAGTTTCTGGAGTTTTGGTGTTGGAATTTGGTCCCATTCTTACCTGATGTAAGTTTCCAGCCGCTGAAGAGTTTGTGGTCATCTTTGACGTATTTTTCGCTTAATGATGCGTCAAATGTTCTCTATAGGTGAAGGATCTCGACTGCAGGCAGGCCAATTCAGCACCCGAACTCTTCTACTATGAAGCCATGCTGTTGTAATAGCTGCAGTGTGTGGTTTTGCATTTTCCTGCTGAAATACATAGAATGTTGCTCTAAACCCATTATATACCTTTCAACATTCATAGTGCCTTCCAAAGCATGCATGCTGCCCATACCGTATGCACTAATGCACCCCCATACCGTCAGAGATGCTGGCTTTTGAACTGAACGCTGATAACATGCTGGAAGGTCTCCCTCTTCTTTCACCCAGAGGACAAGGCATCTGTGATTTCCAACAAGAATGTCAAATTTGGGATTGTTTGACCATAGAACAATTTTAAATTAGCCTTGGGCCACAGGATACGACGGCGATTCTGGACCATGTTCACATATGGCTTCCTTTTTGCATAATAGAGCTTTAGTTGGCATCTGCAGACGGATTGTGTTTACGACACAATGGTTTCTTGAAGTATTCCTGGGCCAATTTAGTATTGTCAATGACAGAATCATGCTGATGAGTGATGCAGTGTCATCTGAGGGCCCGAAGATCACGGGCATCCAACAGAGGTCTTCGGCCTTGTCACTTGACATTAACCATTGAACACTTGACATTAACGTGGAACACAGAACACTATTATGTATTATTTATTCATCACATTTACTTATTTTTTCATTTAAAATTTGCACATACCAGACCTGTACACACATAATTGTCTATATATTATATATTGTGTTGTTGCTTTTTCGTACATTGCCTATTTGTACATTTGTATATTATTATGTTATTGTCTGTGTCTTGTTGTGTTGCTGTCATTCTGTTGCACTGTAGATCTTCTGTAATTGTAACAAATTCCTTGTATGTGTAAATCTTGTCAAAATGTCTTGCTTTTTCAGCCCTTTGTTGCCCCCGTTACCTGGCCAATAAAGCTCATTCTTATGCTTATAGATTTATCCAGTTTCTCTGAATCTTTTGATGATTTTTTGCAGTGTAGATGATGAGGTTTGCAAAGCCTTTGCAGTTTGACGTTGAGGAACATTGTTTTTAAAGGCTCTCTAAGATATCCTTTTTATAGCCAATAACGTGACAGAACTGATGTCAATTAACTTAATTAGTTGCTAAATGTTCTCCTAGCTAAATCTTGTCAAAATGTCTTGCTTTTTCAGCCCTTTGTTGCCCCCGTTCCAACGAAGTGTAGAAGTGTAAAATGTCTAAGTTTAAACATTTATGTTCTCTATTTCTGATGTGAATAATATATTGGCTTGTGTGATTTGAAAGTCTTTTAGCTTTAACCATTTTATGTAAAAAAATAAAAAAAAATTAAATGGCCGATGCCCAAAAAGGATGACAAAGATAAATTTGGGTATTGCTTAATTCGGTGTGCCATTCCAAATCTATCGATGTCAATTATTGGTATACCATGTTTGGTGAAGCTGGTTAGAAGAATCCGCTAAAGTGTTGCAAATGATATCTTTTAAAGCCAGTAGGTGGCACTTAGTCCATTTTAGCACTACTCATGTGCCCTCAGATTCATTAAATACCATGTTAATTCATGCTTTATGATCCGCTAAAGTGTTGCGGTAGAGATATGAGCCTCATGTCTGGTGAAAATTAGACAAACCGTTAACATCTATGAGACGGTAGATGATCTGAGCCAATTTTGGTGAAAATTAGACAAACCGTCTATTCACAGTTCTAAAATTCAGTATATTATTCAATAATTCAAAATTGCACAAAAAATTGACCTGTAGAAATTTACATTTTGGGATGCATTTGACTACATGAGGAATCAGAGGACAAATACATTTTTCTTCTAAACTTTATGGTTCAAAATTTTGCAGAAATATGAATGCAAATTTGGCCTGATGGTGGCGCTAGAAAGTTTGAGATAGAGACTCCAAATTTGCTATGGTTAATATTGAGACTGTCCTCTATCTGTGTGGCCAAATTTCATAACTTTTCCGCAAGCAGTTCTATGGGCTGCCATAGACTTCCAGAGTGGAAAAAGAAGAGGAAGTAGTAGTAAACTGACAGTAGTAAAATAGGCCTGACAGGTAAAATAGGCCTTTCCCCCTAATAAAACATTTTAAGAGTAGAAAAGTGGCCTATTCAGTAGAACTGAAGTGACTTAAGTGAATGTTAGTGTGGATGCTATCAATAAATTTCAATTTTCAAAGGGAACTTTTGCCTTTTTTTATTTGAAATTGTACAGTTAGGGCAGGGAAGTATGGGAGGAACGCAACCCAAGCTCATTGAAAATGTGTGCTTATTGCGTGTTTTGCAGCAGTTTCAAATTGAAATGTCTAGTAGTGAATGGCACTAAAGCACACATTCAGTACGTACCAAAGAGCTGCAATGCCATATCGTGTGAGCTACCAAGCAACTGCATTAGAAAACCCATTCACATGAAGCTGTATATGTAATGCTAAAATTAAAAGTATCAGTGCTCAACTTTGCAGAATATTAAAATTGTTTTGAGCTCATAACATAATATTATGCAAGGAATTATGTGAACATTAGGCTTTCTTACTCTAAACTCTGACCCTATTAATCAATAGAAGTTGTCAGAGTTTTACTGCCTCTAGTGTTCATTTCAACTGGAAGCTGCAGCGAGTCATATGCACTGGTGCATTATTTGAGTTTTGCAGAAACATAGGTAGAGGCATGTATTTCCAGTGAACCGGAGTAGGAGGAATTGGATGTTGGATCTATGTGTCCTGCACAATTGTGAAGTATGTGTGCTTAAAGGGATAGTTCACCCAAAAATGAACATTCGGTCTTTTACTCCTGTATAAAATACTTGCTTTTGCAGAATACAAAAGAAGACATTTTGAATGCCAATTCAACTATTTTTGAACATAGAGAAGGTTAATGATGTTTAAAAAAACACTGGAGCACATTGACTGTCATTGTATGGACAAAAAATGTTTCTTAGTTTATCATTGTGACGAGTGGGTGGGGCCGAGGGCTGTGGGAACGGAGCGAGGCCGGTGGAGTAAATAATAATTTGTGACACCTGCACCACTCACCGATCTCAAGTCCCACGGAGGACCTCTGGAAGGATAAAAGGAGGAACAACGACAGTGGAAGACGAGAGAAGACCAAGCCTGGATTTTAATTTGTGTTTTGTGTGCGGCAGTCGTCCGTGAGGAGCTGCCGCTTTTCTTTTGTGTTTGTTTATTTTATTATTAAAGTGTTTAAATGTTCGCCGGTTCCCTCCTTCTTCTTCCTGATCTAAGAACTTCATTACATTCATTTTTTTACATTCCACAGAAGAAAGTCATACAGATTTGGAACGGAATGCTGGTGACTAAATAACAACAGAATTTCATTGTTGTGTGGTCTGCCTCTTTAAATGCTATGCTAAAGCTCCATAAATTCAGATATTTTGTATCTGACCCATATCTGTTGTCCAAAAGCATATTTGACCCAAAGTGAAATATCAACCCTGACTGCCAGAAGCCACCGAAGATGCCACTGATCAATAATCCATGTTTAGTGCCCCACTTCTCTTCCACTCAAGTTTTGTGTGGTTGCACAAAGTTGACATTTATTATTGCGTCAGTTTTTATCTGACGTAATCCTGTCAGCAGTGTTGCCTCAAAGTGTGAACTGCATGTTTGCGGTGACTTTTTTGATCAGAAGTGGCTGTACATCAATTTGTGACATGCAAATGGACATATACCCTCTCCTCCTTCATCTACGGTGGTCTCAGGGCTGCCATTGCAGATAAGTGAAAGAGTTCCAGTGGGACGGCTAATACAGCAGTCCCCTCCATCTGCCCTTGAAGTGTTATGCTTGGTCAGCACTCTCTCCCTGACAGAACATGCTCTTGGGAGTCCAAACACCCACACCTAACGGCTCTCGCTCCTCTCGTCCTCTGCCACAAGCAAGAAAGACAAAGATGGAACATGACATAAAAACACGCACCTTGTTCTGCAGTGACATACAAAAACGCATAGACCTCCCAGGAAATGTACTACTCGCTCTGCTACGGAAAGAGTTTACCAATATGTGGTGCCCTTCTGTATTACACCCCAAGAAAAGTACATGTCACTGTCACAACGCATTTTTGCACGTTGCAGTACTCTAAGCAATGTTCGCTAATTCATCTTAGCATGACCTGTAGAGTGGCTGTTTTTTCAACACACCACAACCTGAGAAACAGACCCCTCTGTGTGCTTGTTCTCTGAGAGGAAATCCATCCTTCAAGTTCACGTCAACATGCATCTAGTCCGTCTGGCGCGTGAGTCCCCGCTGTGTGATTTACTGTACAACAAAGTCTGCAAGATAAAAACCTGCCAATCATGCAAGGGTCAACAACTGACCCTTCAGCAGAAGCGCCTGTTCAAGCTGCCCACTGACGTATTAATAAGTAAGAGGAACAGCCCGCAGTCCTTTAATAACAGCCATTTTAATCTGTCCCCTGGGCCGCCCTCCACTAGCCCTGCCTACCGAACTTTCCAGCCACACTGATGTATTAGATCAGGAGATGTTTTTTTTTTTTTTTTCATACAGCTGCCTGTTCTTAAATAAATCATTACTTGTTTATGGAGCTGGCTGGTTTCGTTGACATAGGCTGGGTTTGGATGCCGGCTGGCCTGATATGAGATGGCAGTTTTTACCTTTAGAGTGCTTGGAAGGGTTACCGTTGCAACAAATGTTCATAAGGTCTTTGAGACATGAAGTTCAAATGTAGTGAATACTAGTTAGTTTGTAACAAATTCTGTACATAATTTAATAGTAACATTTTGTCCTAAGGCAAAAGTTTAGTCAAATATGATGTGTACGTTTATTGAACCATTAAGAAGCTTTACAGTGAAAAGGTGATGGTGTGAAATATTATTACAATTTAAATGAGCTATTTTCTGTTTGAATATATTTTAAAATGTATTTTCAGAAGACATTACTCCAGTAATTGTGTCATGTGATCATTCAGAAATCATTCTAATATGCTGATTTGGTGTTTAAGAAACATTTATTATTATTATCAATGTTGAAAATAGTTGTGCTGCACAATATTTATTTTGTGAAAACAATGAAAAGTAAAATAAAAACGTTTATTTGAAGTAGTAATTTTTGTAGCAATGCAAGTCTTTACTGTCACTTTCACTCATTTTAATGCACCTTGCTGAATAAAATTTATTTAAAAACACTTACGCCAATCTTTTTAATGGTAGTGTCTAAATATATAAAATAAACCTAAAACATGAATATAATAATATTTTAAATCTAAAAAAATGAGATATTATTAAAATGCATCTATATCTAAAAAATTTGATAAAATAAATCTTTTTACTATTTCAGTAGTCCATTCATTCTCCATTAACAAACCATTAACTACAAATTATTTTTGGCCTCAGTAAACTCTTTATTTGCTGCTTATTATTAGTTAGTAAGGTACACTGTAAAAAAAAACAGCAAGAAAAAAAAGTTGAGAAAACTTAAAAGTTCAAAGCTTCAGCAAATTTTCAGCAACAAAAAAACTATTTTTGTTGTTGATCTTTGTTTTCACAACTTTTTGTTTTATAGAAAGCTCAAAAATCAGCTGAAGCTGGTTGCCTTAAACACATTTTCTATATATACTTTTTTTTTACAGTGAGTTGTTAAGTTTATGTATTGGTAGGATTAGAGATGTAGAATACGGTCATGCAGAATATGTGCTTTATAAGCACTAATAAACAGCCAATATGTTAAAGGAACACTCCACTTTTTTAGAAATAGGCTCATTTTACAACTCCCTAGAGTTAAACAGTTAAGTTTTACCATTTTTGAATATCATATATCATAACTAGTTACCTAGCTAGGGACTACTTTCAGGCGCTACGTAATATCATTGCGCCTGCTGCACCCATGGTACAGCAGCAAAGTTCCTTGATTATTACGCCGGAATGAGAGTATAGATTACATTTACATTTAGTCATTTTGCGGACGCTTTTATCCAAAGCGACTTACAATTGGGGAATACATAAAGCGATTAATCTTGAAGAGGCAAACAGACAGAAGAAGTGCCCCTAACACCAAGTCTCAGGCATTGTTCAAATAAGTACAAGCTAGCAAGAGAAGGAGAGAAAGATAGATTAGAATCCTAGCCAAATCGACCTAGAAAAAATATATTTTTTTTAAATGTATTATTATTAAAAAAAAATTATGATGAAGTCAAGTAGTGTAGAAAGAGATGAGTTTTCAGTTGTTGCTTGAGGGAATTCCGGATGGGGGTGGGAAGATCATTCCACCAGCAGGGAATGGTGAACGAGAATGTTCTGGAAAGTGATTTTGAGCCTCTCTGTGATGGTACCACGAGGCGTCGCTCACTAGCAGATCTCAGACTTCTGGAGGGGATGTAGATTCGTAGATCCTAGCCAAATCGACCTAGAAAATCGCAACTTTTCATTTTCCGTCGGTCTTAATACACTGTAACTACTGAAGAGTCAAGCTTTAAATAGGAAAATTACAGAAACTATTTGGTCATTTTTTAGCTAGATGCTAATGGTCTAATCCAATTCAATGATCTATGCTAAGCTAAGCTAAAAGTGCTCACGCCAGACTCGGAGATTGGCTGAATGGATTCAAAAACATATACATTGTTGTGATTAATTGTGGCTGGAATAATAATAAGCTGTACAAATAGTTGCCTGCTGAAATTGAAATATATATGCATACAGTATCTCACAGAAGATACTGTACAGCTGTAAAACAGTGTAAATTTGCTGTCCCCTCAAAATAACTCAACACACAGCCATTAATGTCTAAACTGCTGGCCACAAAAGTGAGTACACCCCTAAGTGAAAATGTCCAAATTGGGCCCATAGTGTCAATATTTTTTGTGGCCAATTTTCCAGCACTTGTCCAGCACTACCAGTAGTATGTTGGCATTCATGTTCCATGCATTATGCTCCCCAGTTCACTCGTGCAGACCATGACCTGACAGCTCCACCAATGCCTGACTGTGCACTTGTGCAGACCCACCAACTTGGTCTGAGACCCAGTTACAACATGCTTGACTCCTTGTCCTCTTGCAAGACACACTTGTCAGGATACTTTATTGCCAGTCATGTGAACCAGTGTTTATCTTGGTCTCATCTGAGCACTGACAGGCTGACTCCTCCCACCCTAGCAATGCTTGTCTTCAGCAAACTGTTTGCAGGCTTTCTTGTGCATCATCTTTAGAAGAGGTTTTGACAGTCAGCACAACAATGCAGTGTGCGGCGTATTTTTTCTGATCCTCAGACTGAGGCTCTTTCAATGAACCTCTGCAGTTGAACTTCCAGTGCCTGGCAGTGAGAGTCATAACACCTTGACCTGCCTATTTTTCCCAATACACAACCTCTGGATTTGACGAGTCACGCTGACACCGGGGAGAGAAAATGGCTAAATGGGCCCAATTTGGACATTTTCACTTCAGAGTGTACTCAATTTTGCAATGAGACATTAATGCCATGTTGGGTTATTTTGAGGGGACAGCAAATTTACATACAAGTTATACAAGCTATACACGCTGTACATGGTAGCAAAGTGTCATTTCTTCAGTGTTGTCACATTAAAATATATAATAAAATAAATAAATGTGAGGCATTTGAGGAGATTTTGTACATACAAGTTATATACTTCATGACTAGATAGACACTGTGAGTTTGTCTTTACTATACGCGTTAGATGTGAATCACACAAAAGGATGGAATCCTTTAAGTTCATCCAAGCTTTGAGTAAAAGCGTGTGCGGGTCAGCCAATCTGGTTTCGTCCGTTAAAATAAAATTTTACAAATAAATAACAAATAAAATAACGTTTTCAAATAACAATCCCGGTCCCGGACAGTGAGTGACTACATATGCAGGTAAAATCATAATTTCTTCCGTTATTGTAAAATAAAAAAAATACTAGCTAACAAACTTCATGGCTAGCATTAGCTTTAGCGGTCAGGGGGATCTTTCTGCCTCCACCCAAGCTCCGCCTACAGAAAAATGTCACAATGTTTACTAAAAGAAAAAGTACATCATTGTTTTGACATAAGCAGCTAGATAATAGTGAGAATCGGTCCCTATACTAAAGTGTTACCAATTTAATAAGCCTGCTATTTATTGTTACGTATGAGGTTTCAACTAAGTATAATTGTGCAACGCAATAATGAGTCAATTGTAACTTAAAACCCTATAGTTCTGGTGCAAATCGGCACTAAGTTATAACTTGCACACAGCTGGTAACCAGCCACTGATCTATTTTAGCTCTCTTGTCCAGGGTTTGAGCAATAAGTCATGGTTTCTAACACTGTCCTAACCAGGTTTCCAGCAGCAGGCAATTTGTCTGTGGACACTGAATGTGAAACTTCTATGTGACGTGACACAATAACAACCAATCACTTTCTATATTTTTTGGTGTGTCGAGATTATTCATAAACCCTGTGAGCATAAATTTGTGTGTGCAGGTGTGTGTCTCTGTGTGATTGTGTGCATTTGTGTGCTGATGATGAATGGAGCTCAGGTTCAGGTGAGGTGCAAGGCTGCAGGGCCCTGAGCTCAGATATATGGAAGCAGCAGGAATCAATCAGGAATATCTATTTCCAGAGAGCTGTAGCAAAGCCTTGAGTGCATAAAGAAAAAGATGTCCTCCTCCAAGATTAGATCCCGAGAGGGGCTGGAAAACAGGCGCAGGACTAGTCATCCTTTTTTATTCATTTGGCAGTAGAATAGGTTAAAATAATGTTTCTTTACACAACGCAAATTCTTGGATTCTTTTTTTCAGCCGCATATTTCTACAATAAGATGAATATGCTTGTGTGTTTAAGAAGGTATTTATATAAAAGAGACTTTTACGAATATGCTTGACAGGCACTTAAATTATAACTTTTTATTTACACAATGACAAGAAATGAACACGATACAAATAAAAATACTTAATTTCATTTTTTCCTGTAATTGTATCAAACAAGATGCAATGTTTTAGAGTGAAATAAGCCAACTAATGCATACAATTTATCAACTCCATTACTCAAACGTACTAATGTTTGTGCTGTTGTGTGGTTATTTCCAGGAGAATGATGTCATTCATGAATTGTTAAATGACTTATAAAAGACTAACAGGAAGAAAAGTAAAATTGAGGACACAGTGTAAAAGAAAATAACTAAATATTCACAAAAATCACTAGAGAAAGTAAACAAAAATTAGAAACACCTGGAATATTTCATAATAAGTTTGCAGTTATAAATTATAAGGTTATATACCAAGAATGGTAACATCTGCATAAAGAAAGCTGTAAAACTATTTAAATTTTCAACTCATTTGTTAGTTTAATATTTTATCCAATATATTAAGACACATACATTGGGGACATTAAGTATGATATATTTGGAATGACCCTCACCTCTTTTCAATCTCTATTGTTGTTTTTTTTTATTCCTCTCTCTGTTTCTCAAGGTGATTCATCAGGGACATGCGGTGACCCAGGCACACCATCTCATGGCAGCAGAGATGAGAATGACTTTCGGATACGCAGTAAAGTGCACTTCAGCTGCTCGGTGGGATACGAGCTTTTTGGCTCCACAGAAAGGATGTGCTTCCCCAACGGCACATGGTCCGGTACTCAGCCCTCCTGCAAACGTAAGCACCTGCAGCAGCTGACATGATCCAGCATTTCTCAAACTGCCACACTCACTTCACATTGCACATATTCTCTTTCACTTGGTTTGGTGAATTCAGAAGTAGGACATCTCAGCCCTAAGCTACTTAGTTGGGAGTTTGTTTTAACAAGTCATCGGCTGATCTAAGGCTTTGTTCACACTGCACACTAAAATACGATTTTGTTGTCAAAGCCGAAATTTAGAACTGACCAGGGGTGGAAAGAGTACTGAAAAAATATACTCAAGTAAAAGTTACCATTACCTTCCAAAAAATGTAGTGCGAGTAGTGTAAAAGTACTTGTCCAAAAAACTACTTGAGTAAGAGTAAAAGAGTAGCCTATTTAAAAGTACTCATGAGTAGTGAGTACTGAGCTGTGGATTCTACCCCGTCATAATAAACGCTCTACACTGCAATTATTTATTTAAAAACATTGTATATTCTGTAATTCACATTATCTTGTTTGTCATAAAGAATATCTATTATCCAGCAGTTTTAATTTTGACTGTCAACTCTTTTAATACATCAAAACAGCACAGAAACAGTATTCAGTTGAAGAAAAGATGAAAGTTATTCTCAATACAATCATCCCCATTTAAATCATAAAATCATGTGTAAGGCCACTGAGACAGCATGCTGTTGTTGCACAAAAAATATTAATGTTTAGATCAGTGCAAATACAAACACCATTAGAAACTCATAGTTCAGCATCACACACCATGATATGGGTTAAAATGAGAGCCCATTTCTCTCCAAAACGGTGCCAGTTTTAACGTGTTGCAATAAAGAAATAAGAATAACTAAACTTGATAATTTATGTTACAATTTTAACTTAAATGCAGTAATGCACATTGTTTTAGAATGATGACATCATGCCATACCTTTTACACATTTACTCGAATTGTTATGCTGATAATACAATTTGTAATGAAAAATGCATTAAATAGCGAAGTATTTCTGGGGAAACTTTTTCAAAAGAAAGCAAACGCACCACGTCTCTTTGCTGAGCCGCGGCTGTCTCGATGAAACAGCAGCATCCACAACTGAATGGAACAAAAAGTGTTGAACTTGAAAATTGATTATGCGCGAGTGCACTTGCTAAATGAAGGCGGATTGTATAAAATGGATTTAAAAAAAACTTTTATTAACGAGCTGCAGTTTTACTACATCATGCGCTAACACAGATGCAGTAGGCTATATTAACTCCACGGGTCATCAATAAGTTGCAGATTGGTCCTCAATTTGAGTACATTATTTCAAATCGTTTTACAGTGTTTCCAACACACTTCAAACGCTCAAACTCTTCAAAAGTCAACAAGTTCAACAAGCAACAACGACTTATCCAAGTGACTGCAGCAGAATGCACGCGAGAGAGACGAGACAGCGCAGATCGCGCATCTCATAAGTGAATGGGAATTTACAGAATTTTTTTTTTTTAAAGATCCTAAATGATTAAATATATAGGGAAAAATAGTCTTTCATTCAACTGAAAAACACAAAATGCAAAAAATGTAGGTGCATTTTGAAATCAACTTATACTTTATGAAATTAAACTTATTTTTTAATGAATTATATGCAGTAGGCTAATAAACAACATGTAAACTAGATCTGCACAATTATGGATAAATTGGGAGAATAATTATAATTTGGAGATCCCGATTCTCTCACAAAAAAGTAATTTACTAGTGGTTCTGACAAAATGTTCATTGCTTGAGTCTTTTAAATATATATATATATATATATATATATATATATATATATATATTTTGAATAAAAATACAAAAAATAAAATTAAGTAGTCAGTGTCTCACTTCATATAGACTTGTTTCACTATTGAAATCTCCTGAATGAATGATTCAATGTCAAATACATGTTTTAAACGGGTTGTCGCCACATCCTAGCGGAAGATGATAAACATTACAAAACAACTGTTAAGATCCTTTAGTTTTGATCGCTACTGTAGACTATTAGTGTTTATACACAAACTATACACTTTTATGTACTATGTACTTATCCCAGTACTTCTGTTATTTAAATGTCTGTTGGGCTGCAGCTAACGATTATTTGTATTGTCGACTAATCTATGGATTGTTTTCAATTAATCTATTCTTTTTTCATCAGTTGATTAATTCTTTAGTTAAACTATCAATACATAATAACAGTAAATGCTGCTATTAATCTTTTATTTTATTCAAACGTTTTCTCATAATTAATACTTTACAAAAATAAATAATAATAATAACAACAACAAAGAAAGAAGGAAAGAAAGAAAATAACAATAAAGATAACAAGAAAAGAGAGAAAAATAAATAACAATAAATACTTAATAAAAAATAAAAATGAAAGAAAGAAAATAACAATAAAAATAAGAAAAGATAGAAAAATAATAATTAATAAAAAATAAAAAGAAAGAAAGAAAGAGTATTACAGGGCAGTGATACAGTCAATTGAAATGCACATTATGGTGCATACACAGTTCTGTTTGAGACTGACAGCAGTTGCTTACAGGTGAGAGACTTGAAAGGTTTTATTTATTCAGCAGATTAAAACATCTGCTTGAATACATATCTGTATATGAATGAACAGCTGAAGTCACAACTGCATTCAGCACACGAGAGCGACATAATCAAAAATGGCGTCATAACACCGGGAAGTTTCATCACAGCTGACAGCCCTTTTTTTAAATAATTGAGCCCTGTCGAGACCTGTCCTATCTATCATACAAGTTAAACAACTAACAATGACATTAAATGCTTTGTTAGCGAGTGCAGAGAGCATGTTTGGTGCGTGCGTCTGAGAGCTCTCGTGATCGCGCGCACCCACATACACACACACACACAGCACTGACTGCAGCGCCGCTTTTAGATGAATGCGAATCATTTCTCCTTCTCCGTCTCTGAGAGTGCATTAAACCCGTCATGATTATATAGGCAACTCGATGTCCCGTGCTGTTCCGTTCATTCAGCACAGCTTTGAATGCGGTTGTGAATCCTGACAATGTAAAGGAGTCAGTTCGGCTATAAATATGCGGTTCTGACGGTCGTATAATAATATATTATAATATATAAGAATGCTCTATGAACTCTCTATGAAGTGAAGTGTTGACATACTAGCCTTTATCTTCTGCTCTAGAGTCTTGTTTGTGTTAAACATGGCAGAAAAACAGTCTTAAGTAGGGATAACTGCAGGCTGTTTTTAATGATTAATTGTGCAGCTCTAATGTAAACATTGCAAAATACTTTGCTAGGATATCGTCGCGTTCTCGCGAGACCAGATCTCGCGAGATCTCGTGCCACGGGATCTCGTCACATCCCTACTGACCAGATATGCAAATTTAGTATACCTGGGATTTAGATGCTCATTGGCTTATCTCCACCAATCAGCTGCGAGCCCGCCCAATGAGCGCCACTATTGGTGGGAATGATGTATGTTCTATCTCGCTGGTGTGTAACTTGTACAGGCTGCCCATAGCCTCTCTCATGGCAGGATTGAATATCCTTCCCATAATGGAGAATTTCTCCGTGATGTCTCGTGAAAGCTTGATAAGGGAACGTCTCTGGTTACTATCGTAACCTCGGTTCCCTGAGAGCGGGAACGAGACATCAGGGTAGTCGCCGTGATCACTGCTCGTCCAGCTAAGCGCGCTTTCAGTATCAGATTCTGAC
Source organism: Ptychobarbus kaznakovi (assembly GCA_027422405.1). Lineage (NCBI taxonomy): Eukaryota > Metazoa > Chordata > Actinopteri > Cypriniformes > Cyprinidae > Ptychobarbus > Ptychobarbus kaznakovi. Next base: position 10,906,642 of record CM049802.1, read on the forward strand.
GTAATTGTTACGGGCTCCGCATTTATACTGCCTCGAGCTCGTCATTATTTGCATGCTTCGTGACAATTGGCCAGTCATTTGGACTGGCGTGAGCCAATAGGACTTCAGGAAAGGTTGGAGGGAAGGAGTTCCCATAACGGAGAATTTCTCAATGATGTCTCGTTCCCGCTCTCAGGGAACCGAGGTTACGATAGTAACCGGAGACGTTTTCTATGCACAATTTGATTTTATGAAAGTCACGAGACCGATTACTATCTCTATCCAATCACGTTGAAGGATAAAATTAAAATAAGCATGTAACGACCACAAACGGAGGAAAATAGCAGAGTAAAAGTACCGATACAGCACTTAAAATGTACTCAAGTAAAAGTAAACAATTTTTAAACTACTCAAAAAAGTACCATTACTGATAAACGTGAGTATTTGTAATTCGTTACTTCACACCCCTGGAACTGACTACATGTAATGAAATCTGTTGGTTCAGATCAAGGGATCTAGATTTTGCATGTTACTATGCCCATGTTAACCCCTGCAGGGAGATTCTGTAACTACACCAAATGGTTCCAAACATCTTTTTGCCTTTTGCCTATATTTTGATCATGCTTTTTTCATTTAAATCATTTTGCAGTTGATGGCCATTCAGAAGTAGCCACTGTATTCCGATGAAATCGGAATATATACACTTTAATCAGAAGTTTGGAAGATTTGGGTCGGTATAATTTTTTATATATATTTTTAAAGACATTTTAAAGAAACTCTTTTATTCAATAAGAATGTATTAAATTGTTCAAAATGAGGTATATTTATTTTTATTTCATATAGATGCTGTTTTTTTTTACTTTCTGTTCCTGACAAAAACTGAGAATGTTCCCTCTTCTCGTTATAGTTGGTCTAACAGTGGAACTTATTTCGAACCTTTTAACAAGCATTGCCTTGTTATTTCTTTAGTAGCACTACTAAGTGCTGAACAGAAGACCTTCCTTTTCATTTTAATAATGATCTTGCATCCAACCCCCTGGAAGCAAGTGTTGTCTTTGTTATACAATAAAATAGTCCAAAAGTAATTTATCAGTGATAAACTATAAAATCAACTACCGCTAAATAATATACCACCGTCCACACTGTTACCTGATGTTTTATTTTGGCCTGAGTCCCACATCACATAATAAACCCACATTTTCCCAGAGGCACAAATGAAAGATGACTAGCCACTTCCAGACTCAAGCAGGCAGTGTTTTCTGCGGAAACATGATGCACCATCTTGTTTTCTTGCTCAGAGACCTGACTAATAGTGTTTCTCCCAGGGCTCCCACCTCCCACAGAACATAGAGTTGACATGACCTAAGCCATTGTGAGGGAATCATTTTTGAGAGACAGCAATTGGCACAGGGATACAGAAACAGTGACTAATTGAGGGGGAAGGCATTGCGCTATAATCTGTCCCCCATGCTGCAAAATGACAAGCCCTATGGGAATCACAATGGTCAGCCTGTCATCGCAAGACAAAGAGAGTGCTCGAGTTTGCCGTCATGAAGGTGTACCGCAAGCACTGACTTTTTAACAGCTGCGCAGAGAGATGATTCCATCCTGAAAGGAAGCCTGAGTTCTTCCATTGCAGTCAACCAAGAAAGCACTTTGGCTTGGCGGATTAATAGGTTTTCAGCCAGTTAATTCACTCAACCAGCATCTCTGCGGAAATAAAGAGCTTTTTTTTTGTCATTTCATTTCCGCTGTCTCGGTGCCATGTTCCGGGTATGATCTACAGACCTGTCATACCATAATCTTCAAACTTCATCCCCGCTCATTTAAGCCTTACAGACGCTAATACCTCATTCTGTTATAGACACTGTCTCATGTCATTGTCATTACATAGTCAAAGACGTCTCTCTAATGATATCTGTTCTTTTAGACCATCACTTTCTTCCCATCAGATGTCCAGATATATCAAATACAGTTTGGGTTTAAGCAGTTTAAGCTACTTAATAAATGAAATATACAGTTTTACAGATAACGGACTACTTCTGAAAAATTGTAATCCAGTTCAATTAATAAGTGTTTCATGGCAGAGTATTTATATTGCTAATTAAAAAGCACAAAGTCTCATGTATGGTCTTGTCCACACTGCCACTTATTCTTGCCAAGAACCACCAAATTAGACAGTTTTGTGAGCAATATGCATCGGGTGGTCAGCGAACAGATTGTGTGTGCAATCTGAGACTAAGGAGCATGACAAAGATACAAGGCTGGACAAGACACTGGGGTATATATGTGATCATTTTAAATCGCCAAAGCCGTTTAAGTAGAACTATGATTTGTGCAATTGAAAGTGACAGTGCATATGTATTTCAAAATATTTTTTCATATATATGTTCAAATATTTGGGCTCAGTAAGATTTGCTCAGAAAGGCTGCCTTTATTTGATCCATACAGTAAAAAAAAAGCTAACTTGGGAAATATTATTACAATCTAAAATAGTTGCTTTGTATATCAATAGATTTTTTTAATCTAATTTATTCATGTGATGGCAAAGCTGAATTTTCAGCATTTGTTATTTCAGTCTTGATCAGAAATGATTATGTTGGGAACAGTTGTGGTACTTATTATGTTATGTGGAAACCATGATGCATTTTTTTCAGGTCCCACTTTATATTAGGTGGCCTTAACTACTATGTACTTACATAAAAAATAAGTACAATGTACTTGGTGTTAATATTGAATTGCAAAACACTTTTGCTGCTGTTGAGGTGGGATACGGGCAAGGTTAGGGACATGTTTGGTGGTATGGGTAGGTTTATGCGTGGATTAAGGTGTAAGGGATGGGTCAACATTGTAATTATAAATGTAATTACAGAACTTAATTACAGATGTAATTACATATAGGTATTTTTTTTAAATAAGTACAATGTAAAAACATGTATGTATACAATAAATGCATTATACCAAATTATTAATTTAAATGTAAGTGCATAGTAGTTAAGGCCACCTAATATAAAGTGGGGCCTTTTTTCAGCATTATGTGATGAATAAAAAGTTAAAAAGAACAGCATTTATTTGAACTAGAAATCTTTAAAACATAAGTTTTAACTTCCAGTTTTGGTCACTTTATGGCATCCTTGCTGAATAAAAATCTTACTGACCTTAAACTAGAGTATGTTTGCATAAATCTCCTGATTCTGTCAGATAATGTGTACAATTTTGAAAATGTCTGATTTCTGTTTGGATTTTTATGTAGATTATTTTCTTAAAAACAGGGTTCTATTAAAGGCATCATTTTAAATAAATATATCTCAAAACATAATAATATAATGAGAAATCTGAGACTTTACTTTTTACTTCCATACATAAAAATATTTGTGTTTCTGGGTCAAAGTGACTCAAAATGATGGAACATGTCACGATATAGTACACAAGGAAAAATAAGTAAATGAGGTACATGTGTGAACAACTGGAACAAATTTAAACGAGAAACAACATGAAACCTTGAGATACAAAATGAAAGCAGACAAAAGAAACAGACTATCTGTCAGACTAGCTATCCCCTGTGGTCCCTGATGAAATTACTAAATAATGCGACATGTTATTTCACTCAAGAATGTTAAGTTAACTTAGCATAATTTTTTTTTTTTTTATACTACAGCGGTGCAGTGTGGTAACCCCGGGACTCCCAGTAATGGACGGGTGTATCGACTGGACGGCACCACCTTCTCACATTCGGTCATCTATTCCTGTATGGATGGTTACCTGCTCAGTGGTTCCACCACACGGCAATGCCAAGCTAACGGCACCTGGTCTGGCACTGCACCCAACTGCACCTGTAAGTGTGAAACAAGTGAGATACGGCAGGGGATTTTTTAACTTAAAATAGAGATGAAGGCTTGTTTTTTTCCAATAAACCAAAATGGCCTCAGTAGTGTTTCATTATAGGTTGTAATGAGGTGATATGACGGATGTGCTTGAGGGATTAATTTGTGTAATGCTCTACTAAAAATGTATTGTCATGGTAACAGACCTTGACTGATAGAGAGAAGTCCTCTTGCTGAGAGTTCAGGGGACCAACTTTATGGAAGTTTAATTCAGGCATCACCATGAGAGTAACTGGCATTCCTTTGAATACAGAAGGTTAGAAAGTTTTCAGTGCATTTTCTAGAAGAACTGGGTCAGAATTAGTGGGATTGCAGGATCCGGTTTCTCAGAGGTACCTCCAAGATGTTCTTTTGTCAAAGGGAGAAAGATGTAAAGGTCAGGATAGTTCCACTTTTTGATAGTTAGATACTTAAATCAATTATTTCATAGCCCTGCCATGGACACAATGGTATCTGTATATTTTACAATTTATAACTGTATAAACGTCCAAATTCTGCTTTTTTGTAACCTTAAAATGTACTGACAACCACCATAATAAAGCATATGGTACAATAGAAAAGTACCTAATGAATCAGTGTTCTTCATAAATGGCCTTTCCATAATGATTTATGTATATGGTGAGTAACTTACCAATTAGAAAGTTTTGCTGTAGCATTTTAAAATTTGTATGTAAAGATTACTAACATTTACAGTCTAGTCAATGAATCTATAGTGATTCATTGGTACGTAATATTCCAAGAACAAATGGGTGTCTTAGTAATATTTAATTTAAAAGCATCAGTGTCTCTTAGTTTAAATGGACTATTTGATGATGTCAATAGCCAAGTAGCTATTCGCTCCAGCATTGTTTTTTACTCACCGTTAGCATATGGATCACGCTTTTTATCATTTGAATCCATTTCAGTTCAATTTTGTGAGTGATGGAACACTTACATATCTAGTTGATTAAAAACTCTCGCAGTAGTAGTTGTTTGAGTAATGATGAAGAGTTGCACAACACAATGAAACAGCTTAGCCTGCGTAATGTGTCTAGGTAAGTTGGCATTAGCATCCATAATCACATCCCTTAATGCTCTCAAACGTTCACCCTTAAACGTGGGCGTATTCCCTGCATACTGTTGACTGGAATTATATGGGTGGTGCACCAAACCAACTCTGATTGATGCAGCGCTACATGTGTTTATTGAGTGGGGCAAAAACGGTGATACATGGCTGTGTCCAAGGGACGAGTCACATTAGCATTTTGCGTTTCCATTTCTCACCATCAGCTGACATGTTTATGTGCAAGGCCACTGATGGATTTTTACAAAAGATAATTTTCCGTCCTTTTCCAAAAGACACAAAACGTATGGCAACTCAAGGGTGATAAATAAGTAATGGTCCACCATAAATCAATAGAGGAAATTAAGATGTTGCATCGGGGAAATAGTTAAATAAATGCACTGATCGAGCAAGGTTTTGTCAGCCACATCAGAGTGCAAAGCTACAAATTTGTTTCATCTGAATTCCAGTGGTGCTGTATTCTTTCTCACATCATTCCAATCCGACCTCCTCTTATTTATCCATTCGAAGGAATGATAATTGTAAAAGATCTGTGGAATTGATTCGAAGTTGCACCTCGGGGACGCCGGTGGGACGGGAGCCATGCTTGCATGCTACTATTGATTTCTTTACATAATAACAAAATCTATCATTTCAAATAAAAAGCCAGGGGTCCTAAAGATTGCTGTAGCGTAAATGAGTTGTTAAAGATGATTTGTGAACGTAGCTCCCCAAGGTTTGTTACGATAGCTTCAATCACATTGCCACAAAAGGCTATGATTGCCATCTGATGAGTTGCATTAGATATTGAATAAAGATCTACACTGCTGTTGTTTGGCAGATTGTAAATTGTCCAGACCTTTAGCTCAAATAGAGACTATAAGCACATTGTACTCAACACACTAGTTCATTTTGGCCTATAAACATCATAGCTGTGATCTTTACTTTTCAGTGATCAACTGTGGAGACCCAGGAGTGCCAGCCAATGGGCTGAGATATGGTGAAGACTTTACCATTGGACAAAACATCACTTTCATGTGCCAGCCTGGCTACACAATGGAAACTGAGAGTTTCTCCACCATCACTTGTACCGGAAATGGTACCTGGAATGCCCCTGTGCCTGTCTGTAAAGGTAAAACTTGATTTAAACATCCTTTATCATTATAACAGTAACAGTTATAATACATTGTAGTAGCATTTGACGGTAAGGTTCAATTTGTTTACATTAGTTAAGTATTGTAATGTTGAGTGTTAAGTATCATGAAATAACAATGAACAATAATTTTACTGACGTGATTCTCAACCTTTTTGACTTGAAAGACCATAGTTGTCAAACACAATATCATAAAGTATTTCCTCTGGTATCTCTGCTGTAATTAAGACAGCTTATCATGTTTATAGCAGAAACTGGTTGATATATTAAAAATAATAAACCATTATTCATTTTGTGATTACAGAAAAAATAAGGTTCCGATTCTGTATGTTCTTCAATAAAAAGAGTTACTGAGGAGAACAAATGAATGTAATTTCAGTTCATAAGTTGATTTTTTTGTGTGTGTGTTTGTGTGTCTGTGAGTGTGTTCAGCATTTAAATTTAAAGTTTCATTAGTTTCACCCAGAGGCCCCCCAGTGGACCCCGGTCCCCTCGTTGAGAACCACTTGTTATTTATTTTGCATTTTAAACTGGATAAATTAACATTTGGTAATGGACTATGACCAAATATGGATTAACACTGAACAATGATATATATTATCAAATTAACAATTACAGTATTTATTAATTTACGATAATGATATTTAATGTGTCAATTAATATGACAAATTAAACCTCATTATAAGTGTTACTTAATTCCCCATTACTCCCACAGGCTTCATCGTCCCAAGATTAACACATTACTCTAACATTTTCTCTGCCTAGTAAAGTCAAAGAGCTTTATTGTTCACAAGGCAAGGCCTAAGATTATTCACTCACTGATATATCTGCACATCTGGCCCCAACCGTCCCAAGCGTTAGATGCACAGATGCTTCACCCAGAGTGGGTTGAGGTCTTCCATCTTTGTGTCTCCACCCATTGTGATGAATTTCTTGTTTAAAATGTAGAGCTAAAAAGGGGAGGAATGTTTATCCACCCTTGTAGTTCATCTTTTCTTGTGCGATTGCATTACAATGAACGTAAACTTTCATGTTTTATCAACCAATCATGCTGTTTGACAAATGACAGTCATACAATGGGAACAAAAACTCATTTGTAGACTGAGCGTTCACCCCTTAAGGGCTATGTTGTCCCCATTATTATAATCAGCTTTGACCTATGAGCCTTTGCATTTCTCGTAATTAATTTCAGAAATGACTCCTGTCATCTTCCCACTGCCAGGAGATGAACTGGTATGGAATATATAAAGTGAAATGAAATTGAATTCCATGTTTGGATGATGCATTTGTGATCCTCACCAGTGCCCTGGCATTGAATGCCATTTTGCAAAGCTTGTTTAGATAGACACGGATGTCTCATTTATTCCTGAAGGCAGCAGCCTCCTCCTGTCTCTTAAAGGACATGTTGTGCATACATATCCGAAGAGCCTTTAACTTCTTATCCTCGGTCTGAACTGATATTCTGTCTCACATAGCCATTAATATGCATGCTAAAGTGAGTCGACTCAAAAAAGAACCACTCCCACCTCTGTCAAACGCTATAGATGTGGGGAGCATCCTGACACTGAGTGTGTGTGTGTCCCTTCTGTCTCTTTCATGCAGTTCTAGATGGTTTACATGAAATATGCATCAGCTTAGGAGCTCCAATCTAGTCCAGGCCTCTTTAAAGGATGCCAACACTGATTCTGATTAATAATACAACAATGGGCTTTGTTAGAAGTTTATTGGTTCTATCAACATGAGTGAAGTGAAGGCAACACGATAAAGCTCATAAAGAAGCAGGCGAAGCATAGTTTTTGCAGGCAGTAATAACTGTCTTTACCATGGTATAAAGAGAGAGAGAGTGTGTGTGTGTGTGTGTGAGCGTGAGTGGGAGTGAGAGAGAGAGAGAGCACCATAATATTGGGTTGCACCATAAGTGGGGGCATGTGTCATCATGAGTGCCCGTTTGAGTAAGGCATTGGCTTCCTGTCTGGTGGAGTGTGATTGATTTTAAGGGATCATGTGGTACCTGAGGACTGATAACCGGGAAGAGGACTTACCTCACAGAGTTGTACGGGCAGTTATTGGAAAAGATGGGGCCTCTAAGACAGATATAGCATTCAGTGACTTCAGTGGTGTTAGCAGAAGCAATTAATCTCTCTACCTAACTAAAACTGCTAGACCTGTTATAGTCACTGCTACATTTAATGCTACACTTTTTTTTACACATGTTGTCTTATATATTAATAATATTTTAACTGCTAATATATTAACTAAGATTATTCATAATAAATGTATATGTTTTACAAATGGCAATGTTCTTGTGTCTGATATCTAAGATGTAACATCATTTAGACTGTTTCATAAAGAAGATTGGAAACGTGTAACCATGTTACCCGAGCTGTTGTATTCAAACAAACATTTTTCTTTAATTTATTGGAAATGAAGTTAACTGCAAACCACATTTGATTCCAAACTAACCACCTCCTGTAGAGAGTTATGTTTATTTAATGTTTATTGCTAGAAATAAATCACATCAAATAGGGGTTTAAACTGCATTTATTTTTCAAATTTTGCTAACAAATTTGCAAACCGCATACAAAATGAATACAAAATTAAGCAGCTCATTTTATATTTACTTTGCCCTCTTGAGGCTAACAATCAGCATTTTCTGACCTTCTCTGTGAAATCCAAACTAAAGCCTCAAAATTGAATTATGAGATAGCAAGCATCTAAGATTGATTTCAACCATTCATTTCACTATTATTTAAATCTTTGACATGGCCTTACTCTGACAATATTAAAGTTATCAAGGTTATATTTACACAGAATGTTCTTTACTTTATGAAGGATGATTTTATGTAGAAAACAGTAAATCACCAAAAAATTACTAGCTGGGTTTTCACAGCCAGGGTCATATTTTACTAGAAATCAAGACAAATGTACTATTATTGGTTATATTCTAATTATATCAGACATGTCATTCTAAGTATGAGCTTAACTCTCCTCTGTTTAACTTCTTCCTTTAGCCGTTACCTGCACAGCTCCTCCGCCCATCTCAAACGGGCTCCTGGAGGGACGTGACTTTGAGTGGGGCACCAGCGTGAGTTACAGCTGCTCCCCAGGATATGAGCTCTCTTTCCCTGCCATTCTCACCTGTGTGGGCAATGGTACATGGAGTGGTGAGGTGCCCCAGTGCTTGCGTGAGTACTGTACTACTCTATAAATATTAATCAAAGTGACTGCTTCATCCCTGTGGGTGTTTGCAACCAACATTTCCCAAAAAAGCAGCAGAAGGTTCACACCTTGCCTTATGTCTGCAACTTATCTACTTGGTGTTGGCGAGGAAGTCATGATCAGACATTGATTGGATCATCACTGAATGTGAACATATAGGTCTTGATTTCAATTAGATCTGATGGATGGATTAGGTAGTAATATTTGTTTAGGACACCAGACAAGGTGGGATATCAGTCTGTTTCAGCACTATGCTGTGTGATGTCTAAGATGAAGAACCTCCAGACATGGTAGGAGAATTTAAAGTTTAAAAAGCCTAGTTATCACAAAGGTACCCTTGTTTTAGCCCTCACATGAAACAAAAGCAGGCAATGTAAAAAAATATATATTTTGATTAAAAACGAAAGCATACTTCTGACTTTGTCTTTTCCACTTTTATTTTAGATCTTGACAGCATATCTATAATTTATCAAGAAAAGTTAAGTTTGAAGTGCTAGATCTCAGGCACAGTACTCTGACCAGCATATTTATGATGGATCAGTCAGCTAGTGATGTCAACCATGTGATTGATTTTCCCTCCAGAGACCTGCTGTTTGCCTGACAGTGGCAGGGTAATGGATAACGTTTACCACAGGGCTTGGGACTTTCCCAGTATTATATGGCAGGAGTTTTCAAACCCTGGGTCGCGACCCTCAGGTGGGTCGCAAGACTTAAAAAATGGGTCGCCAGGATGATTAAGGAAGATGTATACATGTATAACAAAGTTCAAGACTCAGGGAAGAAGGAAGCGGCTAACGTAACTTTAAAAACAAAATAAACATTAACAACAAAATTAAAGTAAACGGCAGCCGCCTCATGGCAGACTCCAGTGTGTATGTGTTAGCGTGCATGAGTCAGAACCCACTCAACTAGGGGTGTAACGATTCACTCGTTTTCTCGATGCATCGATTACAGACCCGGACGTTGCATATGCATCTATCTTGTAACATGGATTTTTGAATCTTGAATCGTCGATTTCGGACAGTAATTGATTTAAAATGCTAAGAATTGAATGAATCGTGATTTCTATAGCGATCCAATGCTTTCAAAATATATACACATAATAAATTACTACAAGCACGAATGAATGAGACCTTGAACAGTGTTCGTGCCTCACATCTCTCCTTCACGCGCTCCACTATTAACCGCCTCTGCCTGTCATAGGATTGCGCTTGCGCTCAGTTCATCACACTGATATATTTTTTTGAGCAGCTGATGTGTGATCTCTTAGTACTCGTGGCCAGTAATGCTATAGTGAAGTAGTTTTACTATTTTACTAGTTTTTCAATGGCTTTCGGTCATACCGACGACATTACCCGAGCAGTCGAAGGCTGCGCATTTATTGCATGGACTGAGCAAAAATGTAAGTGTCTAAGCATTCGCACAGCTCCATTGAATGATAAATGTGTTTTAACAATGTCGTTGAACCGAATGTACGAAGGAAACTGTTAAAATAACCACAGCATTAACAACAACCCTGAAATAAGAGCGCAAGATTTATCTTATAATCAGATGCATGAAAGTAGCATTTGTTGCCATAGCAAACAGACATTGGAGAGGAAAAGTTAAATACTATAGCATTTTATTTTATGAAAATGAGATAAAGAAGTTTTCGCTCTGAAAGAGAAGTGATCTCTCGCTCAAAGAACATGCCAAGCTATATCTGCAGCTGAGCTGAATAAAAGGCAGAATGAACTGATGAAACATTAAGACAGTAAACACAATAAATAAATGCAATTTATGAAATATGCAGTGCTGATTGTCATATAATTTATTACAGTACAGAAACTATAAAAGTATATTTTCTGTCTTATTCTGTGCAGAAAATTTGACCGCTGTGCGGGTTTATGTACCCGCCAATGTCGAAAGCAAACCTGATATATATATATAAATGGTGTATATGGTATAGGTGTCGCGTCAATTTAAAAATAAAAAATAGGGTTGCTCTTAAAGTTTGAAAACCACTGTTATATGGCATACTATTGCATAAATGCATAAAAGCATACTATTCCTGCAGTACAGTATATAATGTGTAAACATTTGGGGTCTGTACAGTATGCTTTTTTTAAAGAAGTGAATACTTTTATTCAGAAAGCATGGATTAAATTTATCAAAAGTGACATTAAAGACATATCATGTTAGGAAAGATAAGATAAAGTTAAAAAAACATGTTTTCAACAGTGATATTAAGAAAAGTTTCTTCAGCACCATATCAGCACAATAGAATGATTTCTGAAGGATCATGTGACACTGATGAAAATTCAGCTTTGCCGTCACAGGAATAAATTACATTTTAAATATTAAAATAGAAAAAGGTTCATTTAAAATGTGATTATTTCACAATATTACTGTATATTTGATCATGTGGCCTTGGTGAGAATAAGAGTCTGGATAACCAACTACATTTGCACAAATCTGCAGTATACATACATTAGAGCACACAGCGTGATGCTACATCCCACAATGCAATCTGCTTGTTTTGACCTTCCTTTTTGAGTGTGATGAATGAACCATAGACAGTGTATATTTCAGATTTTTCAATAAATAAGCTTTTTGTATATTCCTCACATTGCCTTATTTACATCACTTTTTCTCTCTTTCTGAGAAGGGTAACATCATAAAGCATTCATCCTCTTTAATAAAGACAAAGCTTTCAGCGTCGTTCATGACTAACCATTTGAGAATGATTTAGCTGAATGCATTTCTTTGTGATCTCTGTGATTATAGCCAAGTTCTGTGGAGATTCAGGAATCCCTGCTTTTGGCTCGAGGGAAGGCCGCAGCTTCATCTACCAGTCCGAGGTGTCATTTAGCTGCATGACTTCCTACATCCCAGTAGGCAGTACTACACGCATTTGCCAGGCTGATGGCACCTGGAGTGGATCCCAGCCTCGCTGTATAGGTAAATCAATTATGCTGACACAGTTTGCATGTTTAACCCATATGTTAAATTTCCAGTGAAACAGACTGCCATAATAATTGTTATAAGTATGTATATCGGTATGGCGTATGGTATACTCCATACTTTCTTGAATCTTGAAGATCAAAACCTCACAATGCTGAAACCAAATAATCAGCTAACTGAAACTAACCACTGTGTCCAACTCTGCTGACCGAGAAGCAATTACGGTCACTTAAGTCATTCGTCTCTTTATGGTTTCATGGTTCAGTTCAGAAGCTAGGTGGTTAGAATTTAAAATTTTGCCTCAAATAATGCTTTCCAGTAGTCTTATGATTACCACCCGTCCAGTAGTCTTATGATTACAAGCCCTTTTGGTATATTTGTCGCCCAGTGCACCAACAAGCTCAAAAGTATTTAGCAACAGCAACTCCAAAGAAATCGATGCCCTCCCACAGCCCTAGCAGCCCAGGCCAGTGCTGCTCCAATCGGGCCTGATGTTGTATTGACACAATTATGGTGGGAAAGAACAAAAGCCACTCCTTTTAGTGACCACAGAGCAAGGGAAGTGGGAACAGTTGGTAGACGAGTATGAAGTGTGGAATGGAGGCCAGGGAAAATTAAATTGCATGAGAAACTTCAACTTGACTAACTCACTTCTTGACGGCTGGCAGTGGCAGCTGTTGTGAAGTTATGGTCCTCTGCTTCTCGGCTCGGTTCCCATGGCCTTCTCAAACACGGGTGCACTGAGGCATGCACCTGACTGAAGTTCTATAATTCACCAATCAAATTATTGATCGGCTACACTTTACAATTCAGGTTCAATTCATCATCACTAATTAATGCATTAGGTATCGTGAACTTGCAGTGAACAATACTTTTACAGCATTTATTAATCTTGGTTAATGTTAATTGTACAAATACATTTTAGCCTTTCAAGTTGTATAAATTAACATTAATATATTCTGAAAAGGCATGAATTAACAATGAACAAGAGTATATTCAAATTAACATGAACCTAGATTAATATATCCTGTAAAAAAAGTTATTCATTAGTTAATACATTAGGTATAGTGAACTAACAATTTTAACTAATCAAACCTTGTTGTGAAGTGTAACAAATTAATCATTATATCTCACTGCTCTTTTTGGTACAGTTTTATTTAAATACTGTATCACTTTTTTCAACTTAAGTATTTTTTATTGCATATCATGTAAGATACATACTGTTTATATAGATCTGCGTACTGTTTGCATAATATAAATTCTCTGATTTGCAGGATTATATACTACTGTCTGATATTTTGAAGATATTCAAGATTTTATTCGTCACATACACAATTATACAGAATATAACCAGCAGTGAAATGTAAGTAAGCGGAGGTACCTGAACGGCGTCCGAACGCAGCGGTGCCATCTTGGTTGAGATTAATATTTGTTACGGTTGAGCACAAGTAGGCAACAGACAGCGGGTCCAAATGCAGTTTAAGATCCTTTAATGATAATCCAAAATGCATGATGGAATCAAGAAAGGGTAACCAGAACCACAAGAGGTAACACTTATCAACAACTCACACAGACAATAGCAAACTGGGGTTTAATATACACAAAAACGGGACCAAATCATTAACACTAATGATAACACAGCATGATGGGAAATGGAGTCCATGACCAGAACAACAGGCAGGAACACAAAACACAGGAACGCCCTCTAATGCCTTACAGCGGTGCAAGCAACCGGGCGTGACAGATTATGATATGATCTCTTTTAATTGTCAATGCTATTTTGTTAACTATTTTCTGTTTCTGACTTTTAGTTTACTATTTTTTTAATTATAGATAACTATTTTTTGGAAGCTTGACTATAGTTAAACTATGTGAAATCATGAGTTTGTAACTTAAGCTTCAAGTTTTGAGTCAAGTCAAGTCACCTTTATTTATATAGCGCTTTTAACAATACAAATTGTGTCAAAGCAACTGCACAATATCGTAACAGGAAAATTTTGAGTTAAAGGCATTTCAATATTGAATTCAGTGATGGTCATTGTCCAGCTCAGTTCAGTTTAAATAATATCTGTGCAATTAAGTCGATGATATCGCTGGAAATTAAGTGTCCCCAACTAAGCAAAGCCAGAGGCGACAACAGCAAGGAACCAAAACTATCATCAGTGACAAACGAGAAAAAACCTTGGGAGAAACCAGGCTCAGTGGGAGCAGTTCTCCAGCCAGACGAACAATTGTTCCAACTAGTTGTTCCAACAGCAAAGTCAGAGTAAGCAGTGTAAGCTCCACTGGTTCCAGTGGTCTTATCCCGATGTCTGTCTAGTGACGAAGTCCTCACTGGAGATCTGTCTCTGGGGCTCATCTAGGTGTCTCTGAGTCTTTGTTACTTCCAGGGTTTATTTCGTTTATTTCATTCTACCCCAACATTTACCCCATTTTTCCCTTTTAGATTTACGTCCCCTTGTTAGTGTCTAGGGGTTCCCTCAGAGTGTCTAGGGGAACAGAAGGGAAGTAACAAAGAATTAAAAAAGTAACGATATAATGAACCGCGAGAACACACTTCAACCCTCTCAACCCTCTGTCAGAGTGAAGATGACACCAACTGTTATATATACATACAAAAATAGTTTTTTTATAAGACAGGAAAGAATACCAAATGTAAATGGGAGCAAAGACTCAGGGGAGAGCAAGGCCTAAAATAAACAAACAAAATAGTTAACTCTAGTTTAAGAAGGAGTTCTAACTAACCTTAAATAAAAGAAAAATACAGCCAACTTCCCTCACCTTACTTGCTGTCCAGAGACAAAAAGCAGTATAAAAAGAAAGAGGCACTCTCCCCCTACAGCATACCTCTTAACACACACAGGCTAGTATTTAAAATCACATTGAACAAAAGAGCCACAATACTTTTGCTCAATCTCAACCTGGAACAATATCCATCAACAATCAACAGCTCATCGGCTGAAACTCAATTAGCCACTGCTAATACACAAATATGTCTCTACATGAAAACAAGCACAAGTTCAGTCTGGAACAGGAAGAAGTGTTCTTCCTAGTGTGTCTTCTATCTGAACAGTCCCTTTATCCTCTTGGTCTCAGGCATGCTCTCCCAAACGAGCTACAGGTGGTGATGATTTTCCCTGAGAAGGAGAAGAAAGAGAGCGCAAAAACAAACACGGAACGGAGCATTCAACCACGCCCACACTTTTGTAAACGAAACACATTCAAGAACTATAATATTAAAATAATAAATATTCGTCCTTGGGGACGTAACATTACTTTCACCCCAGGTTCCCTTACTGGAGGGTATTAAGGCACTGATCTCTGCAAAGCTGCTTTAGGGTGCTTTTGAATCACGACAAACACTATAGAGACTGATGTGACCTGAATCAAAGTTATTATTCGCAAAGACTTGTTTCTCTCTTTTAAAATATAGAGTTCTGTGAATTAGTTCTAACAGTATTTCTATTTGTTTATTTATTTATGCATGCATACCTTATTTCTTTCACTTTTACTTCTTCAGTGTGTTTGAACTGGCCCTATGGCTGTATTATCTTCATCCATTTCTCCATGTCTCATTAACAAAGACTCTTCTCACTGTCCCCCTAAGTAAAGTGTTTATCTGATTAAACCCCTCAGTTTATATATCCATGAGGGAGTCCTTCTCCTAACGTCAATAAATACATCGATAATTGTTTTTAATTGAGCAAGTAATTGAATAAATGTCCCAACTCTGTGAGGCCATTATTGAGAAGCCGTGAACAGTCAGCGAGAGATTTGGATGAGCTCTGATTGGCATTTTTAAGCATTTAGTGTATTGTGCCAACAGAAGATGTCAGCCATGGCCCCAAAGCAGGTATAATCATTTAGCTCTTTCAATGGAGTATTATTATGGCCTCATATTACACCCTCAAAGACACCATGAAAAATAATTATAGGGTGTTGGGGGGTGGAAATTAAGTGCTCTAAAAGGCAACTACATGTTTATACATAATTCTTATAGAATGAATCCTGTTGGATGTTCTCACTGAATATGTAGTCTAGTTCAGTGGCACAGATTGAAATAATGTAATTCAACTAACCTTAAAATTGTGCATAGTTAGGTGTAGCAAAATCTGAGATTTTTAAAAGTTATCTTTTGTTGTTGATGAAAAGAAAAAAAAGTGCATTCAGTTGCAGATTCATCTGTCGTTTGGTAGAAGCTGACAAATTAGGTAGATGGCAACATGAACAGGTTGTGACATGACCTCATCCTCGAAAAATTTGAACTAAACTATGCAGGGGACAAGAAATATGACCCAAGCATCAATAAACACAGATCACTTGTGCGAGGACAGGTTTATGCTGTCCTTAGTGTGTTTTGTGCAATGCATTATTAGCAACCAAGAACATGAAACAATCAGAAATATTTAGAAACCAAAATTATTCATTTTACTATGCAACCAATATCATATTGTTAGGCATATGCAACCTTTATTATATTATATTATATTATATTATGTTGTGTTTTTCATCTGTGTATAAATATTTATTTTTATGAAAGTGTATCTTCTGGTGGTGAAAACCTGATTTTTAATACTTGTTTAAAAAAAAGGATGCGAGTCAGTGAATCGGATGTTCTAGTTTCTACTTGATACTATTTGGCCTCCTTGTGGGCTCTTCCTTCAAAATCAAAGCAACACGAACACTGTCTGCAACTCTTTTCTCAATATGGCAATGCAGTCATATATTTTCTGTGTGCTGACTCGGTATTAGAAGCTTCACGCTTAAAAAACGGCATGAAAAAGGGGTTGGATGTGTAAGCCTTGCAGGTTGTCCTGTCATTTGCACGCCTGCATTGAATCAAGGGTCTCTGCGTCAGCTCAAAAATGTGCTCTACATCCCAATTACAGAGCAGCACAGCTGTGTCGTAGCAGATGCACTGCTGCAGCAACACTGCCCCCTGCTGCATCTCCATCAGCCCACCATAAAAAAACAACTGTTACGACTATGCTGCAGCACTTATATAAACACACAGGCCCCATAACCATCACTATTAGCCGAGTCTTAGCGCTGCTTTGAGAGATGTGTTTGGGATCATGAAGGGAGATGTAGCACGTATTTATGAGAGTTGATATGTTGCTATGCTCTTATGGTGGTGGAAATGAAACTGCCTCAGTTGATACAGATAAGAAGATACCGAGAAGAAGAATGTGAATGGATATTCATTTGTTTTGTCTTTCTTCTTCCTTTCTTTTCTTAGAGCCAACTCGTACCACCTGTGAGAACCCTGGGACGCCCCGTTATGGCTCTCTTAACAGGACCTTTGGCTTTAAGGTAGCAGGATGACTACATATATAATTAAAACGTGGAGTTCATGTCAGCTTGAGTGCTGCTCTCATTAAAGCCTAAGAGGGGCAAACTAAAATTCTAGGAAATAAGCACTAATATAAGCCATCTACTCTGAAATGTATTATTAAATATAAAAAGTGATTTTAAAAAAGCATATATTATACTCATGCACATATATTATTATTATATTACTATTATACTATACTATACTATACAGTGGTTCCATACCCTCCATAGTCCAAAAAAACTTTTTCTAGATGTTTGAGATATACTGAAAAGGACTAATAGCCAAAAAAATATGTTAGAAAAATGTTTCTACAAAACTTTTCAAGTGCCCAAAGAGTTAAGATGAGATTTTGTTAATTTATTACTTTTCCAGGTCTAGAAACCACACTTGTATAATTATTCAAATCAAAATAACAATTATTGAGGGGGTGTATTCAAATAATAAATAGTTTTGGCTTATTTTAATCATTGTTTTGTCTTTATTTTAAAGACTTTTAAGTCATCTTGGCCCCGACCACCTTGATGAGAATCAGTGCTTTTTAAAGGAAAGTTAATCAAAAATGAAACATTTTGTTATCACATATTATTCAGATAGTATCCCTTATGTCATTCCAACCTGAAACTACATGGCATATAGAGCATGAGTTGTATGGACCACTTTCACAACACTTTTTCACAGTCGCAAACACATTTTTTCACAATAATCAGTATCAAAGATCCTTTTCAGTTTCACTGAATATAGAAATTAATACAGCAGTTGGAATAACAGCATCATTTTTAGGTGAGCTGTTTCTTTAGTCTTCAAAGTAAAAAAAAAACAAGTTTGTCTTGATTTCAGTATAGAATAAAGATTTCAGACCTTCCCTCATTCTTTTATGAAAACGATTTGAATGATTTTCAAAGAATGATTCATGGCTTTTCTCAAACACACTTCAGACAAACTGGCCCTCTTGTAGGCCCTCCATTCCCTCCCATCCACTACTAAATATTATTAAGAACTCAAGACCTTTTACACTTGAGGAGCGGTGAAATGTATGCATAGATGTAATAACCACCACAGAACAACTCAAAAAGAGCAAAAAAATCAACTTCTCAGTAGTGCAAATGAATCTGATTATGTTTTGTCAGGGGAGCAGGACAGAGGGGTGAACTGAGGGAGATGTGAGGAGAGAAAAACATAAACTCTGAGTCTGCTGAGGAAGAGCATTCAAGATGTGCTGGCATTAAGAATTCAAGTCGTTACAGTATCAGAGGTCAAGCCCTGCAGAGGCTTCATGAAACGGCTAAATATCATCCTTTCTATATTCGTAAATCATTTGTCTAGCCTCGAGAAAAAGGAGCCAGTCAAGCTCTTTTGCTTTCTGGGACTTAATGATGTTGGAGTCAGTGAGAGGAGATATCGCACACCCCAGATAAGCGCCAGTGTCTATGGCTCGTCAACCGTGTTCACAGTGAGCAGGGACATATTAATCAATTAATGTGCTAAGCCCACATGCCACTCAGTGACGCGTTCATATTTTACTTCCCTCAGATGTATACTAAAGCACAGCTCACACTTATAGGCATATATGCAACACTTTTTTGTCCCATGACCTTGCTGATTATACGGTTGCCACATTCACATGAGGAGCACTACCATATATTATGGAAATACGTGCCACTTTACATCACTAGTGGTCCGTAAAGGAGGTCACAATGGCTTCCTAAGTGCATGTTCTGGTGATTACATTAGCTGTAGGTAAAGTAGGTAAGTACCATATATGAGAATATCCACCCCAACATTAGGGCACATCCATTTGAGCTTTTAAGAGAACGAGTCTGGGAAGCAGATGGTGTACAACGATGCAGAAGGAACCTGAAAGATGTGAAATTCTGAGCGACACCATTGTAGTCGCAGTCTTTTGTAGCATCTGTCCTCAGGAGTGAAACTCTGTCATTCAAAAGCTGGAAGTATTAGGTGTTTAATGTTGTGTTTAATCTGCTACCAGAAGAGAGTTATGGGAGCACATTGTCTGATGGGATGTGTGTATGTGTTTTGTGTAGGTTGGAAGTATGGTGTCTTTTCAGTGTCAGCCTGGTCACCTGCTGCAGGGGTCCACCACACGACTCTGCCAGGCCGACCTAACCTGGAGCGGGACCCAGCCGGAGTGCATCCGTAAGTGTTCTCCGTTACACATCCTTGGGAATCTGTTAAAATACCTGTTTATATTTGTGGGTAAAGTTTCTTATTTACTTTCTTAAGAAAGTCTCTTTCTTATTTTCTTGTTTGTTGACTTAAAATCAATGCTAAATGTATTTCTATAGCTAAGCTACAGACAAATGGGTCCACAAGTGTTGTAGTCGAGAACAGCTCGTTCAAGTCCAAGTCAAAACTGAGACTAGAAGAGAGTCGAGTTCATCTTCAGACCAAAGGGGCTTTTGCATTGGAGCAGCATTTTTATAGTTCCTAGAACTATTGGTGGATGTTCCCGCTTTTGATGTGTTCGCACCACAGGAAATAGGAATTTATTTAGTTCTAGGAACTCCGTTTGGGGAAACTAATTTCAGAGTAGGGTCTAAAAGAGTTAAATTGGAACTACCAGTTATGTAAGTGTACGCTGATTAGACAAACACATACGAAACACCGGCTACCTGGCCTTTTTAAAAAGCCATGTAAACACATTTACTCCACAAACATGGAAAACAGCGATAATTATGGCATTTAGCTACCTCTTGTCTGCAGCGTTGTGTTCTTTTCTCAGCCTCGATAATATGTAACACTACGAGTTGCCTTAGGAGATTTAGTAAGGTTTTCGAGCTCTTTTAATCATGTAAATTGTGCATTTACATTCCATCTCCATCTCTGTCAGAGGATCACCAGCTTCCTGACAGACAGGCAGCATCTATTGTGGCTGGGAAGATTCTCTCTACACGAATGACTGCACATCTAAATACCTCTCTGTCAAGCTCCGTAAGTTTGCAGATGACACCACAATCATCGGCCTCATTCAAGATGGTGACAAGTCTGCTTACAGACAGGAGGTTAAGGAGCTGGCTGTCTGGTGCAGTCTTAACAACCTGAAGCTGAACACGCTCAAAACTGTGGAGATGATCGTGGACTTCAGGAGAAACCCCCCTGCTCTCCTCCACACACACCTTCATGAACAGCACTGCAATGGAGTCATTCAGGTTCCTGGGCACCACCATCTCCAAGGACCTGAAGTGGGACAATAACATTGAGTCCATTGTGAAAAAG
Organism: Ptychobarbus kaznakovi; assembly: GCA_027422405.1. Classification (NCBI taxonomy): domain Eukaryota; kingdom Metazoa; phylum Chordata; class Actinopteri; order Cypriniformes; family Cyprinidae; genus Ptychobarbus; species Ptychobarbus kaznakovi. The sequence goes on from CM049802.1 coordinate 10,927,431, forward strand.
GCCCAGCAGAGGTTGTACTTCCTTTGTCAGCTGAGAAAGTTTAACCTGCCACAGGAGCTGCTGAAACAGTTGTACTCCGCCATCATTGAATCCGTCCTCTGCACGTCAATAACTGTCTGGTTCAGCTCAGCTACCAAACTTGACCTCAGAAGACTACGGAGGTTAGTCCGGACTAGAGCTGTGCAATTAATCGCATGCGATTATCATGCGCATCTCATCAGTAAAGCCGGTTCCGTGATTGGCACTAAATCTCCATCACCTACTTTCAAATGGAGCGGCGTTTAATACACATAGCCGTAGTTCACTGACAAGCTATGCAATATCGCCTGTGAACATTTTTTATTAGGTAAATCACTTACTTGTTCTTGTCGCCTCAGCAGTCAGTATGCTTATCCTGGAGACTGGACACTGCTCAGCGTGTTTTAAATGTTTTTACGGTCGCTGTCCACGCCTTTCTAAATATCACAGCAAAGCCTAAAGCACGTAAATGTCTCGAATCGAAACTAAGTGCGGTTCAGTTTGCCAGCGCTTAATCGCAATTTAACAGGTGGCAAACAGTAGTCTCAGAGTCACCCAAATGTCTGTTTCACACTGCTAGATTTAGCTATGAGTTACATTCCCAGTGTAACTCACATGGTGTCTACACGCTGCTGTGTAAACAAACTGCAGTTTGATACAGAAAATAAAATGATTTTCCACTCAACTGGATTAGCTGTGTATTTAAGTTGAGGTTAGTTCGCTGGCGCGGAAGCGTTCGGCCTCCTCGTGTGAAGACCGACGAGTGTAAAGACCTGCGACTTTTTCCTGCGCGACTTCAACAACACCGGCAATGCACTTACCTATTTTTGTTTCTTGCTTTATTTATTTCCTCTTTCTCCTTCTATCCTCTTTTCCCCACGTCTACCATGTGTTTCCAATACATTCCGGTTGTCTCACAACAACGCTCTTACATCAAACGCAGACGCCAACGCAATCTTGCTCACCTGCGGCCTATCTGCACCTCTTCTTCTTTACCCCTCTCTTTCTTTATGGGCCTCTGGAACTGTTAGTCTTCGGTCAACAAAGCAGATCTTATTCCCGCTATTGCTTCCCAAATTGCACTTAGCATCTTGGGCCTGACTGAGACCTGGATTCGTCCAGAAGACTCAGCAACCCCTGCTGCGCTCTCTAACAACTTCTCCTTCTCTCACATCCCCCGTCAGGTTAGGAAGGGTGGAGGTACTGGTCGTCTCATTTATCAATAATCACACTCATTGGAATCTCATGCTATTACTGTAACGGCTCTGGTAAAACTCCATGTTGTAGTCATTTATCGCCCTCCTGGGCAATTGGGCACCTTCCTAGAAGAGCTGGATGGCCTGTTGTCCTCATTCCCCGAGGATGGCAGTCCACTTGTAGTCTTTGGTGACTTCAATATTCATTTGGACAAACCTTATGCTGCAAATTTCCATTCGCTCCTAGCATAATTTGACTTAAAACGCCTTACCACCACAAGCACTCACAAATCTGGCAGCCAGCTGGACTTAATTTACACACGCAATTGTGTTGCTGACAACATTTTGGTAAAACCCCTACACATCTCTGACCACTACTTCGTAACATTTAACCTACATCTTCCTACCTCTGAGCCACCAACACCTCTACCAGTTACCTTTGGGTAAAACCTTCGTTCCCTTTCACCCTCACATCTTTCCTCTATAGTGTCCTCCTCTCTTCTCTCACCTAACCATTTCTCAGCTCTGGATGTGAACGCTGCAACTGACACTTTGTGCTCCACTTTAACTTCTTGTCTAGACAATATATGCCCTCTCTCCTCCAGGCCAGCATGTGCTGCCCCTACTAACTCTTGGCTATCCGATGTTCTTTGTGAACTTCCATCATGCACAATCAAACCTTTACAGATGATTCAGAATGCTGCAGCATGATTGGTCTTCAGCGAACCCAAAAGGGCCCATGTCACACCTCTCTTTGTCTCCCTGCACTGGCTCCCGGTTGCAGCTTGCATCAAGTTCAAGACACTGATGCTTGCATATAGAACAGACACAGGCTCAGCACCCTCCTACTTCCACTCACTGATGACAATCTACATCCCCTCCAGAAGCCTGAGATCTGCGAGTGAGCGACGCCTCGTGGTGCCATCACAGAGAGGCACAAAATCACTTTCCAGAACGTTTTCATTCACCGTTCCTGGCTGGTGGAATGAACTTCCCACCCCCATCCGGAATGCTGAATCCCTGACAAGACACCTGAAAACTTATCTCTTCCGTCTTCACTTGACTTCTTCTTCTTCTAAAAAAAAAAACACCTTTGCTCTCTTTCCTTAACCTCTCCCTGTCTAGCTAGTTTTTGCTCTGAACAATGCCTGAAATGTTGTATTACAAGAACTTCCTGTGACTGTTTTCTTCTTTATAATGTATCGCTTATTGTATTCCTTAATTGTAAGCCGCTTTGGATAAAATCATCTGCTAAATGAATAAATGTAAATGTACTGTAATGATCTGATCAATGTATTACTTCTCTGAGGTTCATTTGAACAGATGATGTACATACTCAACCATACTAAAAGAGAATAACTTAGAAAATGTCTCATATTATCTGAAAGGGGGAAGATTAATGTTTCTCACACAATGACCACTTGAGTTGAATTGCTTCTGAATTGTGTGGGTGATAAATGTGAGCTGTGATACCCTGACTACACTCCCCGGGTTCACTTCATCAATTGACAAATCACTGATCTCATAGTGATAAAGGTCCGTCTGTGCTCTTAGAGGGTTAAAGCAGACTAGCTCCTTCAATAAATAATTTTAATTACTTTGATAAAAATAAAATGCTTAGTTTAATTATTTACAATTCTGACAGGTTGCTCTTTTTTATCTCAGTGCATTTGATCTGCATTTGACATAAACAGCAAGTGCTTGTATTTTAATATGTCAGTTGAGCTCAATTTTAAATCCGTTCCCTGTAAGTCTTTCTAATGTAAAATACCCCTGACATCACCTCAGTGTATTTAAATCGCAAATGGATGAAGATGATTCACCCAGGTCTGGTGGGTTATCATGGTGGGCTATGAGGCTTGTGATTGGATTATGTCCATTTACCAACAGAAGCTCCCAAATCTACATCGTTAAAGCAGGCTGAAGTATGAGAAAACAGCTGGCCTCCAATTTCACAAGACAGATTGCCATTCCGTTGAAGCATTTCAAAAGCTAATTATATTTTGCATCATGCCACTGCCCCAAAGTTATGTCATTGTTTTGCAAAAATTAGGAAATTAAAGAATGAGATGGCTAGGAAGACACTATTGTAAATCTGTGATAAAACAGTTTTTGTGTGCTCGCACCTAATCACACCATTTTTTCCCTCAGAATAATCGAGATAATTCCGTAATTACTCTCTGTAATTTTGTTTACACAGAGCAGTTGGCTACTCACAGAGTCCAGGCTGAGTGCTAAATCATCTTTCTCATTCCCCTCTTTTATTTTACATAGAATTTGATTATGGCTGGCTGTCCTTTCCATTAGCATTCCACTAGATTTGTCTCCAAAAAAATAAGTATCTTTTCTCTTTTTTTTCTTGTGGCTTGCTCTGTCCAGAGAATATACAGTATTTATTTACTTCATATGGACTGTATCATATCATTTATAGCAATGGGGGGTTTTGACCTGCAAAAAGCTATAGATTAGTAGCGTGAATGCGATGTACAAATGCAGTTAATTATACACATTTATTAAGTCATTTATTTTTTTAGGAAAATAATAAATAATTGTGATCATATTGGGTATTTGTACAATTTGAGGAAAACAATATTTTGCTCAATTGCTCAATATTTTTCACAATACATCAAATCAAAAATAATTTTAAACTCTGATCTCTCCTTTATATCTCTCTTAATATTAGGAAAGAGCATGAATACCAATATGAATTTAATGTCAAAGATGTTCAAAGCACATTTTGATTTACATTTTCTGCTCTCCCATATTACACAGCAATGTAACTGGAAACTATAATAGTTTCTTTGCATGGTTACATTATTTTCTTTTGTGGCTGTACTCTTGATGTAGTGATCATTGATAGAAACCCTTATCAAAGTCTTGGATAAAAGAACTAGGTCCAGTGCACCGAGCCAAAACCTCAGTCCGGCTACTTTTGATCAAAGTCATAGTGATGGTGGAGCTGTTGGAATGACTGAGTGAGCATTGGCTTGCGTTTGATCTGCTGGTGTGACAGGTAAAGGTGCGCTCCCTTTAAGTGCCGTCTGCCAGCATGCATCAACGTCTGCCACACTCAGGTTCTCAGCCAGCTTTTGTAGGCACAGGAACGTGACAGTGTCAGCTACTCAGGGAAAGAGCATAGATCCTCTCAAAAGAAACATGCCATGTTGTCTTTAAAGTTCAAAATTAATTTTGATTTTGCCCACTGAAGTTTGAAGTCTGATTATATGGGGACCGAGACTGTTTGCTAGATAGTGCTTTCATTTCTTTTGTTTCTCTTTTTAAATTACTTTTGTTCCCTTTGTAGCCCACAGTTGTAAACAGCCAGAGAGTCCTCCTCATGTGGATGTCTTGGGTATGGATATACCCTCCTATGGTTACACGCTCATCTACACTTGCCAGACTGGCTTCTTTTTGTCTGGGGGCTCTGAGCACCGGGTCTGCAAGTCTGATGGAACATGGACTGGGAAGATGCCTGTGTGTCGAGGTATCCTTTCACATTCTCTGCCAGCACTTTTAACATATATCATGCATGCAGAATAGTCCCATCAGAAACATTCAATCGTGTCCACTCAGATTTTACTGATTGGAGTTTTTTGACTAATTTTAATTTTAAAAAAATAATATTACTTTACGACATTTGATTCATTTTATACAACATGATCAATGAGAAATAATGTGCCATCAAAAAGTGGCTGTTCGATTGAAATTTTGCTTGGTCTATTAATATACCATTGAAAAGTTCAGTAAGGGTCAGTAAGATTGTTGTTTTTATTAATAATTTTATTCAGCAAGGATACATTAAATGGACCCTAAAGACATTAACAATTTTACAATATATTTCTTTAAAAAAATAAATTTTTAATATTCAACTTTGACATCACTGGAATAAATTACATTTTAAAATATTTTTCAGTAATTTCACAATATTATTTTAGTTATACTGTATTTTTGTTCAAATAAATGCCACCTGAGCACATCTTATATTTTTATAAACATACTTAGACGTGTGTGATATGATCAAAATCTTATATCACAATTATGAGTAAGTTTTATTTTACAGTATATATCACTAGAGTTATTTTTTTATTCAAATACAGTCTTTATGTTATCAGAATTTTTGATACCATAGAAAAAACAACAAGCTCAGTAAAGAACAAGTAAACAGTCAAAGCGATTAAATAATAAGAAACCAGTTACAAGCAATAGGACAAAAAATACAGTAGAACAAATAAATAAGAAACACTGTTGTATATAGTAATCAAATTTATAAAAACAGTGCATATTTTTCACTATGAAAATATATATATGTATTTCTACTTATTAAAGTTACAAAAGGGATTTAGCTGTCATTGTAAGAGCTGCCCAGATACAATATACGTGTTTTCTTTCTCAGCTGGATACGTAAAAGATGGGTGTTTTTAACCATTCAAGGCTTGGTAAAAATAACTTCAATACTCCCGCACTATATGAGCGCAGTCTTCATGTGTTTGGCACCTCTCTGACAGTGCTAACAAACAGTCTCTCAGACAGCGCTCGCATCTAGTGAAATAAGTTCTCTTTAACTGCTGATTACATTTCAACAGCTTAACAATCACTTGTTTTTAAACGGCAATGCTCAAAAATGCTTGCAAACAATACGTTTTCGTGACTATGTAGTCTAGCACAGCAACGTCACGTGAGCGTGTAACCACGACAGAGACAATAGTTCAAAATCTCTACCGGTTGACAAATTTTTAGCGGTTAATCTGGTCTATATCGCCCACCCCTAAATGTACTGAATTGTTTCAAATTAATTCAGCGGGGGGGTTTTGCCTTATTTCACATAGACCAAGTCACCACCAAGAGCCCCCTCAAAAAAATAAGGTGCATGATATCCCTGATTTCATAGCCTTTTCCCTATTTACTTTTAAAATTTAGATTTAAATGTAATTGATTTCTCTCTATTCTCTATTTTTAACTCATTTTTCTAAACCAGACAACATTTGTGGCCAGCATGCTGCAGTGCTGTGATTTTATCTTCCTCATCTTCATCCTGCAGCTCCGAGCGCTGCCACAGCAGCAAGCACTCGCCGCCGTGCACGCACACAGCTGTACACTTTCCAGTAATTACTGCATATAAACAGATGTGATTGTCTATAAAAAAAAATTCCGAGCGGTCGACATGGAGCTTCTCCAAACTGTAATGGGCTGTGTTTCCCCCTCATTTTTCTGTGCCTGTCCTAAACAGCCTCCTTTTGAATGTTCAGCTGCTGCTTGATATGTTGACCGTGTCACCCCCTGCTGTCTGAGGTCACCTGATTTTTCTTTGTGAAAGGGAAGAAAGGAGGCACACTATTGCCTGGTGATGTTACTGTACGCATGAAATTATAAAAGTGATGCCAAATTGATCTGTCAATCTTTTTTCATTTAAATGCCTTATTCATTTTTGCTCTTTCTTTCCCAGCGGGCTCCAAACTCTCCGAAAAGCCTATTAAACCAGTCCCAGGGACACCGAGTCCGAAGCTAAATGGTGGGTGCACTGTTATTACTAAACGGGGTTTCATTTGAAAGACCACTTATGAGTGTTAAGTGCACCTCAATTAGGATGCATAATTTTGGCTGAGAATCTCCTCTATTTGGCCACAGAGTGCAATGGTACCTTAAACAGTCTCTATCCGTGATGTATTCCAGACCACAGCCCCCGGAGGAGGGGACTAATGAGGAGAAAACGGGTTCCAGTTAGTTTGACAGTAAAGTAGTCTGGCAGCCACAAGAACCTTGACTGGAATCACAAGATAATCCTACTGAACTTTTCCAGACTTTCTTAGAGCATATTGCTTATCTTACATGTATATACTTCGAGAGCAGGATTGAGTAGGAGACAAGCTGGTGTCCTGCAAAGCTTTAAGCATGCAATGATGAAGCTCCTCCAGGATGGAACACCTACAGAGAATATGACTCCTCTGAGTCACTGAGTCCGTGACAGAAAGGACAAACCAGATATCCAATGTGATGGATCCTAGGATCAGTAAGACACGGAGAACCCGTGGAGCTACTGGGTTCTGAAACGGTGGATTACAGGAAAATTGACTGCCTTTGTGAAGACTCAAAGAGTGTTATCTGAAAACTCTGGCCAACACATTATTTCTTATCTGGCTCTATTATAAATATCTTAACTGAATAAGTGAATACTTTGTTAAATTATATGCTGAATTATGGCTAAATTTGACTTGAATCATTTGGCTTGCTTAAGCAGTAAGATATAAGAGGCTATATTACTGCACATACAGTAAATATAGTTACATATAATTATGTATATACTAACATAAATATTTATATATATATATATATATATATATATATATATGTGTACTGTATATTTATATGTATTTAGAAATATCCTGTTTATAACATAAACAAGATTTTCTGACTTTATGAAAAAACATTAGCTCATGATATTTACATTTACATTTATGCATTTAGCAGACGCTTTTATCCAAAGCGACTTACATTGCATTCAAGTTATAAAAAAAAAATTTTTTTTTTGTTAGTATGTCAATTTTTTTTGTCATAAAATGTTATGCATTTTATAATGTAACAATTGTTAGGGTGAATTTAGGTTAATTAGGACATTAGCCCCAGTTATCTCAATGGCTAAATGTGTACTTGAATTCACTTATGTTTTTAATTAAAATTATGATAAATTGTTACTAGAACCTAATTTTTCATACGGGGGGGGTGGTCCTTGGGTTGCTGGAGTTTGGAATTAGCCATAGTAGCGATTAGGTGTCTAAGAAAGGCTTCATTTGCAGGTTCATGTAAATTAAAAGACAAATTTGGGTAATTTAATATACGCAAAAAATATGCAGATGTATGTGAGCATTATATATTTTATAATATAATATGTCCATGGATTGATATGACCAATATTGAATGATACTATTTCAATAACATTATGAATAATATTTAATGTGTCTTTCCTTTGTTTATTTGTTTACAGTTCCTGGTGATGTATTTGCCCCTAACTACATCTGGAAGGGCTCATATAACTACAAAGGAAGAAAACAACCAATGACTTTGAGTATCACAAGCTTTAATACAACCACGGGTAGAGTTAACGTCACATTAACAAGCAGCAACATGGAACTACTGCTTTCAGGTTGGTTTATTGTTAAATTCTGCAGATTTACTGAGCTGACAGAACACATTATTATGCAGGCAAACAAACAGGGGAAGCAAACATGAGGACTGTGTGTTCTTACCATCACAAAATCTGATTCAGCCCATCAGAGTAATTAAACTAGACCATTAACGAGTTAGATCATTAGACTGACTGCATCACCTTCCTCTTCCACTCATGAGTCTTTATAAAGCTGACAAATGCTTTACACCATCTAATTAATCTTATACACTCCTATTGGCCAGCCATCAGGAATAATCACTGGTGAATAAAGGTGAATAAACCACCAGTCACTCAAGTGAAAAATGGACTTGTCGGAATGGTAATATGATCATAACAGCGAAACATCAACTGATTAGTCATCAGCCAGTTGGAGGGCAATGAAATGTATCTGTTCGCCCAAAATGCTTGAGTGTCATTAGCTACACTATATTGCCAAAAGTATTGGGTCACCCCCTTCTAATGAAAGGTTTGACTACTTTAGTAATTTCCATGAGTACAAATCTTAATGTTTAAGCATAAAATGATATTCTAGGGAATTGTGTGCTTCTAATTTTATAGCAACAGTTTGGACAGGACCCTTTTCTATTCTAACATGACAGTGTCTCTGTGTATAAGACAAGGATCAAAGAGAAATTATGATTCAGTCAGTGTGGAAGAACTTGACTGGTCTGCAGAAAGCCAAGTCCTAATCCCAGCTGAACACCTCTGATGTGAATTTAGATGCAGACCTTGAGCCAAAAACTCATCACCAAACACCAATGACTTGTACATTCATTACATGGACAAAAGTACTGGGACACCCCCTTCTTTAGAAAAGAAAAAGGTACTTCCAATTAGGGCTGGAACTAACGAAAGATTATTTTGATAATCGATTATTTGGTTGATTATTCTTTCGATTAATCGGATTAAATACAATTATTTTATTTTATTGACAAAAAACACACTATTCCACATTCTGCTCAATGTCCTTCAAACAACCTGAATGCTATGAAAACATACAGTGCTTAATTTATTAGACCACCTGTCATAAAGAGAAAACAAATATTTTAGGAATCTGTCAAAAATATTTTTAAATCTAAAAATGTATTGTCATTTATTGGGCAAATTACAAACAGAAACAACTAATTAGTATTTATAATAACAAAAATGGCCTCATAACAGCTTGCATTCTTGCTTGCATTGTTTATGTACTTTTTGACTGTAATTGAGTATCTGAAAAAAAAACATTAGAAATAACCTACTACTGTTACTAAAGAGCTTACGCATTTTGGAGGACTAACCAATACAGAAAGCTAAAACATGATTTTGGTAATCACCAATGCTGTTAGTTTAGAGCAGCAGTGGCACAAACCTTACATCATTTGTTAAATAGTGTAATAGTGAATATAGTTTAAATCTCTTTTAAAAATGTAAATAATAATAAAGATAATAAAGACTCAGTGTTAACCAACAAGTGAGGAATGTTCTGCAGGAACACGCGTTCACTTTGATCACAGTCATGTCTTACTGTAATTTCTTTATCCTGTAAAAGGCGGTTATGGAGCGTCTCATATTTATATTCAGACAATTACACGCTGTAATCCCTTTAAAGTTCATACTCTCATAAAATATTCACACTGCATGTTGACTTTTAAACCTTAAATTAACTTTCAACAACAGATAATTCAGCACAATGGATATCTTTGCGCTGCATATCCTGTTAATTGTCTCCCTCTCTGTGTTCCGTCTGTCTGACGCGCGTGCACGCCGCTCATTCGGTATTTTAAACTCAACACAGGCTGTCAGGACAGACCTTTAAGCAAAAATGGAAATGCTCGCGTGAATTTGTGACATTTATAGATAAGGATATGACCGTAAACTGAACGTTTTTTGTGCTGGGGACGCACACGCATCTGTCACAGCGCCTGACAGGGCAAGCCTTTACACTAATGCATTAACTTAAAGCTCAAAATAAAGAATTATCATGCTGTGGACAGCTTGGATCACGTACTTCTCCCGCAGCATCTCATTCTGTTTCCTCCACTATTTGTAGATGCATTTTATCCATAGAACTGCGTTATTCAGTGCTGTAATTTGAGCAACCGGCTGAAGCTGGATGTCACTGTGGGCAGACCCGACTAATCGATAATGAGAATCGTTGTTGATGATTTGTATTATCGATAATAATAGATTTTATCGATTAGTTGTTACAGCCCTACTTCCAATCTGTGGCAACAAAGATGGAAACATAATTCATGTACTTAAAAATTGTATTTCCACCACTGTTGCAACAGTTTTGAAGTGTATGAAATGACTGTACACATATGTACAAGTCATTGGTGTTTGGTGATGAATTTTTGGCTCAATTTAAAGTCACATCAGAGGTGTTCAGCTGGGATTAGGACTTGGCTTTCTGCAGACCAGTCAAGTTCTTCCACACTGACTGAATCATAATTTCTCTTTGATCCTTGCCTTATACACAGAGACACTGTCATGTTAGAATAGAAAAGGGTCCTGTCCAAACTGTTGCTATAAAATTAGAAGCACACAATTCCCTAGAATATCATTTTATGCTTAAATATTAAGATTTGTACTCATGGAAATTACTAAAGTAGTCAAACCTTTCATTTGAAGGGGTTGACCCAATACTTTTGGCAATATAGTGTATGTCTGCATGTTCTCAATTAGCTTCTTGCTTTTGGTTTAGAAAGTGGACAGTTAGGTCAGGAGGAATGCTTGTAGACAAAGAGCTGTGTCTTAGGTAAAGCGGGGCTTGTCAATACTTTTATTTTATGGTCAGACTGGAGTGTGTGCGTGCAATTCTGTTCAGCAGTTAGAGAGAGTGACCGAGACAAGAAGAGAGCAATCAGAGGATGAAACACATGTACGCAGAACATGGAGACAGCTGTCTGCTCTCTGTTCTCTGTCGTAGGTGTCTATAAGAGCCAGGAAGCACGTCTAATGCTGCTGGTGTATCATGTGAAAGCGTCCTCATCTACCACACTCAGCAAGATCAAAGAAGACCAGTGGACCCTGGATGGATTTGTATGTGCACATGTGTCTTTTTAGGCTATTTTGTACAGAGGAATATAGTGTTATAAACTAAAATTCAATGATGGATGATGTACATGCATCCTGTATTTGAGTTAAAATACATATATCCTGATGAAATATTGCTCCAGTAAAAGTAAGTGCACTGCTTTTACATTTCTACGTGGGGTTATTGTTGTAAACTAAACAGACTAAATTTAAAACCATGAAATTAACGTGGTAACACTTTAGATTAGGGAATGCATATTTACTATTAATTCAGGGTTTTCCTCAATAAACACTATTGATAGTAAGAAAGATAGTTGTTGTAGTGGTTATGTTCAGGTATAAAGTGGCAGATATGTGGGAGCTAGAATATGATTAAACAGAAAAAGGCATTGATATGTGCTTTAAGTTCTAATAAACAGCCAGTATGCTAGCTATATGCATGCTAATAAGCAACTCGTTAATAGTGAATAGTGTTCTCTAATCTAAAGTGTTACCATAAAATTAACAGAAATAAAACAAAATATTGAAAACAACTTATTTTTGCTAGTTACCAAAGCAATATTTCTCATAACTATAACTGAATTTAAAATAATATACACTATATAGACATACATAACAAAAGAACAATGTCAAATGACAAAAACACACATTTCTAAAATTAAACCACTTACAAAAATAAAAACAGAAAATATAAAAATAAAAACTGGTTTAATATATTAATACAAAAATGTAATAGTATCTCAAAACTAAAATAACACTTATTTCTACTTCTGTAAACGTACAACCATATCAGTTGAATTAAAGAATCATTCAATATGATTTGTGAATCAGTTCAGTCGACTCAAAAGAATGATTTATTAATGAATCAAACATGACTCTGCTTCTGACACTGGGTGATTTCTTCCCTTCAAAATAACAAGGAATTACTTTTTTTTTCTAAAATATACAGAAGTGAAGGGAAACGTCAAATATTATGCTTTAGAATGTAGTAACATAAAATATTTTCTGAATTTGAATACTTTTAAATTAACTTCAAATTTACTGAAGTATATTTTATTACTGTCCACCATTGCTAATGTGAATGTGAACTGCTAATAAGACATTCCAGCATGTTGACAATTTCATTATTAATATATCTTTAGTGTTATTTTGCAATCTGTGTGAGCAGTAGCGATTATAAGTGGATAATATATTCCCATTGGTCTGCAAGGCAGTTGATGTGTTTGATTGTTTGTCGTCAGGTGTCTGCTGAACCAGATGGGTCCACATATGTCTTTCAAGGCTTTATACAGGGTAAAGACTATGGCCAGTTTGGCCTGCAAAGGCTAGGTATGGGAGCTTATCTTGATATTTTTTGCATGCTGTATTATTTCATTGTAAAACATTTTTCACCGTTTCATCAATGCATTTTTTGACTAAAAAGTTAATTAAATAAACACAAATACATGCTGAAATGAAAATTAATTTGTTTCTCGATCTCTTGCAGGTTTGAATATGTCGGAAAGTAATAATTCGTCAAATCCACCACATGGTACAAACAGTAGCTCTGTGGCCATAGCAATCCTTGTGCCTTTTTTCGCCCTGATATTTGCAGGCTTCGGATTTTATCTCTACAAGCAGCGGTGAGTCTTGCCGTCTGTCCTCGTTTGTCAAAGTTTGGTTGCAGAGTTGTTATTCTAGACAGATCAGAACGAATTTAGAAATTAGTCTCTGACAAAATCATCATCATTTGGTGCAGGATGGAAGGAAATAGACGGTGACAGATACTGTCTTTAGAGACAGAATTAGCTGGTTTGCAGGTTATTGAATACAATCATAATTAGATGCTAGCTTTCTTCCCTGCGTGATTCCACATAACCCGCTGCCGCTCCACATCTTTCCGAACTCTCAAAGCTGCTGCAGATTTTATTCTAATGACGTTCTGATATTGTCTTGTGTGTGTTGTTTCGCTCTGACAGGACTACTCCAAAAACCCAGTACACAGGCTGTTCGGTTCACGAGAACAACAATGGGCAGGCCGCCTTCGAGAACCCCATGTACAACACCAACGCAAAGTCCTCGGAAGGCAAAGCTGTCCGATTTGACCCCAATCTGAACACAGTCTGCACAATGGTATAATTAGATCCGCCTGACGCGAGAACATCTGTGGAGTTTTTTGTTTTTTATTTAAGGGTTTTTGCTTTGTTTTTTTAAATGGAGGTGGAAACAATCGCATTACAGTCATGGACGGATTTGTCTGAGACTCGCAGAGGATGTCTAGCACAAACGCTGTTGCCCTTCCTCTGATATATAAAGCACACTCTTCAGGAACCATTTGAACATGTGCGTCTGCAGAGGACATGTATGGAACATTGTCATGGGGGATTTTTTTGAAGACTGACTCTGAAAAGATTCTTCATGACGGAAAGCATGAAGAGATTCTTCTGCTAACTTATTCACACTCCGTGAGTGCTTCTTCACAGTTGACTGGGTATTTTTTTAGGGGAAGGGAATCTGTAAATCTACTTGCATATATATGAGGAGCATTCACCACCTATATTTTTGTGCTATATATATTACCACATGGGATAGGCCAAAAGAGAATGATTCTAACTAGTGTTTATGAGGAGATTCACATCGACTGGTACGCTATTTCTCTGACAGTTTTTTACGGTGCACAACGTTTAATTTACAGCTCATTCACAGTCATTCCTTTAGCTTCGCTTCCTGATGTCGCCAATCATCTCTATGATTGGACATTGAGGCATTATGTGATGTGTTTGGGTAAAATGATAGAAAATGTGTGGAAAAGTGGTGTGTCGTTATCTCCTGAGGATTTTGTTTTTTTATAATTGTGATAGATCTTTGATATTCAGTATGTCAGTGTGTCTGTTGATAAGCACCCATCTTCAGAATGGGCCGTAGGACAAATCTCAGCATTTTGACCTGAAGTCTGCAGATTAGTTTTTCCTTTTTATTTATTTTTAATTGATGTTTCAGTGCGAAAGCATCATTGAGCTCCATTTGTATTCGGTAAACAAATTTGATATGATAATTTGGTCATTATAACAACTTGCCATTCTTATTATTACTGTTATTGTATAATACATTTGTATAAAATGAAATGCACTTGACATTTATACAGTATACTTTTATATAAACCTCAGATTACATACGGTAACAGACAAATGCATGTTTCTTAAGGTATATTGTTATATGGTGGCAACAATATGATCATATCTATCGTGTACATATGGCCGTGAAACACCTTTCTGGTTATGTCTGACCTTGTGTTTTAAACTAAACAAGTTCATCCAAATCATTAACAAACATTGATTATTTGACCTTAAAAATATCTAAAGTGGGTTTGGTCAACCTAAACAAAGTTATAACAAAGAAAAGACATATCACACTATTCTGAAGACACAGGGTCAGACACTGTTGGTCGTGTGTTTGCAGGCCTGCAAGCTGTGAGATTCATTCCAGTGCCTTCTAAAGTACTCACCACCACATTTTCCTAAACAGGTCATATGAAAAGATATTGAAAATGATTCTGTGTCAGTAGAATGAATGTGATCTTACAGTCCAGGTGCACAGTTGTGCATCGGCAGGAGTGAACGCTGCAGTCTTCAGGAGGCTATGCTGACATCAATGTCCTGAGTTCCAAAATCCAACAAACCAACCTGCGATATTTTTTGCATTCATTGATCTTTGCTCTCAGCCATAGGGATTTGCAGTCTTGCACATCATTGACATTACTGATTTATTTTAATTTATTATTTATCTCTAGGATTTTTTTAAATACATGGCAGATTTTTACACAGTGCCTACCAAAAACCATGTGACCCCGGTCTGCTGCTTCCTCACTTCCTCTACTCATTCCTCTACTCATTCCTCACTTCTGCCATATAGTTTATGGATTTTAAATTCTCCCCGCCCTTGAAATGTGTGGTTCAGAAATACAATTTTATCCAACGCCACTGCCCGTCCAAGACATTTTAAGTTCCTTCGCCAGTCTGAACTTATTTGCCAACAACAGCTTTTGCTATAACTGACTGCAATAAAATAAAACACACATTTATGATAAAAAAGGACACTTTTCGATCAAACAGATGAATATTTGCAGTACAGCTGGGTATTCCTCCCATGTTAATGCATTCAAAAGATATATAAAAAGAGGTTAAAAAGAATTTAAAAAAAGTTTTGTAAAGAAATATATTTTTATGAAGAAATTATTTGTAAAATGTATGAAACTATTATGTACATTTTCAATGCAATGTAAGATTAAAAAGGCTAATTCCTTTTGTAATGAGTGTTCTGTGTTTTTCATTGATTTGATCATTTTGAGCTTTTACTCAGGGTTTTTCTTGTGGAATTAGATCAATGATGAAATGTGGGCTGCAAAAATAAGCCAAAATCAGCAGACCAAAGATATCATGTTTTAAACCATGTTCTCTTAATATTATTCAAATAATCCATCAGATCCGTCTCATAAGCTCAGTGTGAGCATTGTTCTGCACACAACATGATGACTGATTAGAATTTCACAATTAAACATTTCTGTTTACCCCCTGCTTAAATGTCACACTTGTTGGCTTCAGTCACATTTGTGTTGCCATGCAACCACTTGATTGACACCTTCTATCACAATTTGATGCATTGAGTGCAGGTGTTAGAAGCTGCTGAGATGGTGAAAAGGGTGGAGTGGTCTCATTTCCCCTTTGACAAGGTCTTAACTGCAATAGCAGTCTGTAAATTAATAAACTCCGCCCATGACAGCTGGGATTGACATGTGACAATGTTGCTGAATTCATGTATGACTTTGTGGTGAATTGTGCTTTATGCTATTTTGGCTGATCACAAGGAAGAAGATACTTCCAGCAAAGCTTCTCCTGTGGCCCATGAGTGAATAAAGGGAGTAAGTATAGGACCGGGATGCCATTTTTGCTTTTAAAACTTTTGAATATGAATTGCAAAGATCTTGTCTTTTTTTTTTTGTCAGAACACAGCTACTTTTAAAGGCAGCCAATGGAAAAAAACAGGACTTATGCCCAAATGGGTTAAATATGGGTTAAGTATGACATCTTCCAGTGGGGTGAACCAACCACATGCATCAGCTAAATTAAAACACTATGACCAAAAAAAGAGCGCTGACAACCATCACCACCACCAGGTTTTAGTGCTCCCCCACCTCCAAAACCCCAATTTAATCCTCCAGTAAAAACTTGCAATATTTTAATCTCCAACCAAACAGAAAGCCACTTCAGAATACGAAAATGCAGTAATATAATCCTGTAGTCTAATCACAGTAGAGCTAAGGTTCATGTTCACACTTTCATCTCACCACGGACATGTTTATATCCCAACAGCTTCAGGCGTAAATTCTCTTTGAGAAGAACCAGCAATTTTTCTCTTTCTGCGTCATTTCACGCCAATAGTGAGATCAAGGTTACTGGTAAAAGTTCTCATTTGCCACGGTAAACTGGGAGATGACACAGCAGCGTTTTGTAGTGCTCCTAGCATACCACTTTAAAGCCGGACACTGAAGGGGATAACAGAATCACAGGCAGAGAGAGGGAGCTTGGAGTACAAAGAGCAGGAGTGAGTGTGATAACCAAGACAGGCTCCAGCTCTTATTTACTTTAGCCGTAAATCACGTTTCATTCACTCTTTCTATCACATATACTGGAGAGCACATTTTGCCTTGACCTGTTCGTGACACAAGCAGCTGCAAATAGCAGATTCCTGTACCAAATTGTTCTTTTGAATCAGATTTTTTTAAATAATTCATTGACCTGGCCACAAAACAAGTCTGGGCTGCATTTCCTAAAAGCACTGGGAGCCTGTGATTGTCGATCGTATACAGTAGAGGCCATTGGAGGAAATGGATACGTTCTACTTTTGCTTATGATGCTGGAAACACAAATAGCCTAATCAGACTGATTCTTTGCACTGACTCAGTACCTGTTATCAGTGAATAGACCGTAATAAGGATAGACACTATATTGAATTTAACACGGATGGAAATGAGGCTGTTAGGGACTTACAGGGTTTGCAATAGCATGCACTGTATAGAGGTCATAGATCCTGTAATTTTCTTTATAGAGTTTTGTCTACTATAAGTTATTTTTTTAGCTGAACAATCAGTTGTACAATGTTGTTAACAATACAATCTATTGAATGCACTGTACTTCTATCCCTCACAGCCTCATTTTCATTTATTTAAAAATGTAAATATTCGCTACCTTGACTAATGTCTAAATCATAAGATTTTAATATGGTCTGTTCAGACAAAGCTAGTATGATTTGAGAAGTCTTATATAGTGCACAAATCATGTGAACAACATGATTACAGAGCTTTTGGGGTTTTAAAGAGATGCTCTTCCCAAAAATGGAAATTAAAGATTTTAATAAATAAATACATAATCCATCTCTGGGAGTCCAAATAATGCAAGTAAATAAATTGACCCAAAATGTGATGCTTCAAAAACCACAAAAAGTGAACACGACATACAACCCCAGTATTGTGAAGTGAAAATATATGTGTGTGTATGAAAATACTAATATTTTAAACTTTTTAATGCCTGGGAAATCCATTTACTTTGAGTAAGGGCTGGTTTGCTCAAACATTAAATTTATATAATCCTTTACTCACCCTCAAGTTGTTCCAAAAATTTCTGAGATTCTTTCTTTTGTTGAACATAAAAAAAATATTTTGAAGAATATGGGTTGCAAACAATTGCCGTTACCCAGTGACTTGCATAGTGAGGAAAGGAATACTACAGAAGTCAACGGGGACCATCAACTGTTTGGTTACCCCCATTCTAGTGTTCAAGCAGCAGAAGAAAATTCATGCAGGTTTGAGGAACAACTTGAGGGTAAGTAAATGATAATGGAATTTAATGTTTTGGGAGAACTATCCAATTACATAGACTCAGAGATGGATTTTTTTATTTTGGGGGGTGAACTGTCCCTTTAACACCTTACCCTTGCTCTGTTGTGGAAAGCACTCAGTCATGAGTTTCCATCTCTGGCATGCCTTGCGATCACCATTCCTGCGCGTCTACAGCAGATCCCATACTGTTGTTCTCATTTCCCACTGGCTGCAGATTCAGATTGCAAATGCACTCATGGTTACTCAAGAGAGCGAGTGCAGATGTCTTCGCTGTGTTTCTGTCTTTCGTCTCCATCTGTCCGCATCCGTGCACTAATGAGATTCTTAGGGGCCTGATTAAGCACACTGCGCTCGAACCTCAGCTGTGACAATAACAGGCCCATCCAGCCCCGGTGGAGGACATGACCTGCAAAAGGGCAGCTAAAAGACAGTTTAACAAAACGACTGATCATGAAGGATGGGCAGAGACTTGGTGAAGGAGAGATAGAGAAGTTTCTCTTCAATTGTTGCTCAAGGTCACTTTCCTTTCCGCTTGCTGAAGAGCAAGTGTCTCCTGCCTTGAGACTTGACTTATGTCTCATTCTGGGCCGACACTGTGGGCACCATATAAGAATAAATGCATGACAAATCCCTCCACAGTAAAGCTAACAAGAGAGTCATGATCATTTCCAATTAAAAGTAAGCAATTCAGTTGTCATTGAGGAGTAATGGAAATTCATATTCTCAGACTAGGAAACCCCTCACCTTAAAGGTAATATGCTGTAAATGACTGTCCCTATTCATTCCCCAAAGCACCAGTGATTTAGAGGTAGCGCTATTGTCATTATAAGCAAAGGACAACGTAAGGGCATCATGCATGGCTCATATGCACCAAACAGCATTCACCTTAGGTTCACTCTACATGAAGGTGTTGGCTCTACACTCTTAAAATAGAGGTGCTTCACAATGCCATAGAAGATCCGTTTTTTTCTAAATGGTTCCATAAAGAACCTTTAGCATCGGAATAACCTTTCTGTTTCACAAAAGGGTCTTTGTGGTGAAAGAAGGTTCTTCAGATTATAAAAAGGTAAGAAATAGATGGTTCTTTAAGGAGCCTTTGACTGAATGGTTCTTTGTGGAACCAAAAATGGTTCTTCTATGGCATCGTTTGAAGAAACTTTTGAAGCACCTTTATTTTTAAGAGTGTATATGTGTGTTTGATATATAAATACATTAAACACATACATTGCATATATATTTAATTTCAAATTATTTGCTAGTTAATTTGTCTAGATGAATGCAAATAATCCATGCATTTCCGTATCTCTACATCTAAAAGGGTATAAAAATAGGTCAAGTTTAGGTTTGCAACACAATTATTATTTTATATTCCAAAACAAAGTTACAGCAAGACAACATCTTGCCAAAAAACTAACTTATATAAACATAACTGCCACAAAAATGTTTGTCCTCCTATAAACCTCCATCCAAATTTTATACTACACTTGCAATAGGTTTGTTCTCAAATAAATGCAATAAAATAGTAAATTGCCAAAGAGGTTTCATTTCTTGACACATGTTAAAGTTTATTTCTAAATAAACATAACAGGCTGCAATTTTTCAAAGGGAGACTTTTCTGCTGCCAGTAAATAAATATTTAATTCAATACCGTATTCAATGCCATTCTATACTATTACACAATAACATAAATCTAATCAAATCTATTCGAGTCCGAGACCGTTTTAGCATTAATGGTGGAACTTTCGGGGTTCTGTCACTTCGGTCTGGTGTCATTCATGGGTTTTGTGACAGAGCCCTGACACTCCCGTCATGTCCTGTTTTTATGTGAGTGCGCGGCTTTGAGTGTGCTCGAACTGTGCACTCTCTCGTCTGTGTGCCTTGTTTCATGTTGGAGCGTGGTGCTTGGATCCCGGCACTCATGTCTTGAGTTTCGGTTTCGTGTCGGGGTTCGGACACTCGCGCTCCGCATTCTGTCTCATTGTGTGAGTGTGCGGTCTCGAGTTCGCTCAGCCGTATAGTCTTCTGTCCACGTGTGTTGTGTTTTGTGTTGTTGCATGCAGTTCGTGTTTTTATCAGCTGCGTGCATTCATGTTATGTTATGTCTTGTGCTGTGTGGCACGCAGCTTGTGTTTTTCATTGGCTGCGTGCTTTCATGTTGTCATGTCTTGTGTGAACACGTGGCTTATGAGTATTCTCATTAGCTGCGTGTTCGTGTCCTGTTTTGCACATGGCTGGTGAATTGTTTGCTGGCCATGTTCTTGTGTTTTTGTTTTGTGTGAGCACATGTCTTTTTTCTTAGTTTTCTGTGTGCCATGTGCTCTCATGTTAATTGTCTTGACCCCACCCATCTTGTTTCCTGATTATTGGTTAATTTGCCCCACCTGTCTTCCCTCGTTACCCTCCTAATTTGCTCCCTTTATAATATCCTTGTGTTTGCAGTCCTGTGCCAGTTCGTTGTCGAATGTTTCCTGTTCCTGTTCCTGCCTTGCCTTGCCAGCTGTCCTGTTTTTTCCCCCTACGGGGTAGTTTTTGTTTTTGTTTATTTTTATTAGAAATAAAAGCCCATCACCTGCACCATTGAGTCCTTGCCTCATCCCTTCACCCCAACCCTGACAGAACAAACTGGCAAACAGAGGACTCAGCAGAGATGGGTATCTTCCTTTTTCCATCTCCCACCACCGGATTGTCCACCCGCCAGCTAATGGCCCAGCAAGTAAACGGTCACTATTTCCGTCAGCAGGGGGCTGACATGAGGGACTTCACCTGCGACTTCCTCATTGAGGTGTACAATCTGGACTACAATGAGGTTGATATTAAGGAAGTATTTAACATCTGCCTCAATCAGCCTCTCAGCCTGTGGGAGATGGAGAAGCTGGGGAATCTGGGACTTCATATATCATATTTACCATCGTGGGGAGCTTGAACCCCCTCCCCAAGCGAAGTCCCACTCCACTGACTGTCCCCCCTTTCCACCTGCAGTCAGTGGAGACCCCAGCCCTCCGATGATCCGTAACCAGAGAAGGAGGAGGAAGAATGGGCCTGCTGCAGCTCCCCCAGAGGAGGCGGCCGAAGACGCTGCGGCTCCCCCAGAGGCGGACGAAGATGCTGCGGCTCCCCCAGAGGCTATTATGATGCCGCACCGCTCTCGTCGGAGGAGGAGGAACAGGAGGAAGGCTTCTTCCACCCTTCAAGGCCCAGAGTCCGCTCCAGTCCGGGAGCCCACAGAGCCCACTCCACCCAAGCTCCTTGCCCTGCCAGCTTCGCCCAAGCTCCTTGCCCTGCCGGCTCCACCTAAGCCAGGTGGCGTCCCTTTTGAGGGGGGGGTAGTGTCAGGGTTCTGTCACTTTGGTCTGGTGTCATTCATGGGTTTTGTGACAGAGCACTGACACTCCCGTCATGTCCTGTTTTTATGTGAGTGCGCGGCTTCGAGT